>PVKN010006197.1:0-28996 GCA_004027915.1 Capromys pilorides
CACCTAAAAAAAAAAAAAAAAAAAAAAGAGAGAGAGAAAGAACTTTCTCTTTAAGAGATGCACACTGAACTACTGAAAGACAAAACAAAATGATGTGTGGTAATTGCTTCAAAACACTTCAGCAACGGCCTGGGGAGAGAGCTCAGTAGTCTAAGCCAGGCCAAGCACAAGGACCCAGGTTCAATCCCTGGTACCACATGCTGTGCCGACCCTGGAAGCCTGGGCATACCCATGCCGGCCACCAAAACTGGGTTTGGCGACACATGCCTGCAATGTCAGTGCTGGGGAGACTGAGACAGAAGGATCACTCTGAGTTCAAACTGCATAGTGAGACCCTGTACCAAAGAAAGAAAGACTTCAAAAAATAAAAATAGCTGGGCATGGTGGCGCATGTCTGCAATCCCAGCACTTGGGAAGCTGAGGCAGGAAGATCAGTGTGAGTTTGAGACCAGCCTGCGCTACAAATTGAGCTCAAGGCCACCCTGAACTGCACAGCAAGACCCTGTCTCAAATAGATAGATAGATAGATAGATAGATAGATAGATAGATAGATAGATAGATAGATGATAGATAGATAGCACTTCAGCAAGCAAGGTACAGGGTTAAACAGGGTACAGGTGACACCAGAGTTGGCCCATTATTGAATGTGAGTATTCTGCAGGTGTTTAAAGTTATCCATAATCTAAAAGTTAACAATAACAACAAAAGATTAAACCAGAAAAGGCACATAAGCATTAACTCTAGGAGCAGAGTCAAAGAGAAAGAGAAAATGGAAAGTAAGAAATATAAGCCAGAAAAATAAGGAATCTAAACAGGGAGAAGAGAAGAAACAAAAAAAGCGAAGGGAAGGGAAATAAGAGAAATGGAATAAAGCTCATAAAGCTCATAACGTTTTCCACAAATGCCAGGAGCAGGACGCCTGGCACTCCCCGCAGGGGCCACCTTCGCACAGCGAGGCGTCTCTGGTGGGAACCCCAGAGGCCAGGTCTGCACGCTGAGGCTGTGGGCACAGGGGGGCCTGGCTGGGCCCTGCAGCTGCACTCGATGCCAGCAGGCCCTCCTGGCGTCCTCACCCAGAGCCCGGCAGGTAGCAGCGCCACTCTGAAGGACAGCCTGGAAACTTGAAATTCCACCATGCTCCCGAGCCGAGCGCCTTCCTTTTAAACAATTCCACAGGCGGCTCAGTGCCAAAGCGGAGAACAAAGCCTTTTAATGTGCTAGAAATGGGTCGTTGCAATTTCATTCTTCCAATGTACAGGAACTGAAGCATAACAAGGAGGAAAGCGGCATAAATTAGCGAGCAGAGCTCCACGGCTAGGCTGGTCAGCCGTCCTCCTCTGCAGAGGCAGCCTGGCCCGAAGCCTCCAGCTGGTTTACAGAAACACCCTGGATCCAGGAAAGCGGAGGGACCAGCTGTCCCTAGCTGGCTCCTACACACAGCACTCAGGACTTTAGAGTCCTGCGGGGAAGGCAAAGCCGGCCAGCGAGGGTCAAGCTCTCCTGGCTGCATGGCACACTGTGGCAGGACCCTGCCCTCCGTGGAGCAGAGACACAAGATGCCACATGGGCTTAAGCCTCTTTCAGGTGTTACAAAGGCAAGGGACACAAAGACAGCGGTGTGCTGCCTTCCTTGTTCAGCCCAGGAAAGGAACAGAACCAGCCTTTTGGAAATCTTTTAGGTTAAAAAAAGAAAAATCTGATAAGAGGCAGCGGTTTGACCTCTGAATCTCCCTCCCTGGAACTTCATGCATGCTGTCTGGCTTGCATCCCATCCTGCCTGAGAGCAAAGATGCCTACAATACCTTTTTCCTCATCAAAGCCAGAGACTGCCAGCTCCCAGGGAAAGTAGCTCCCAGGTGGGCCTCTCAGACCCACTGGCTGGAAACTTGTATCTTGGGCTGAAGACAATGAGGAGATAGAAAAGGAAGAATGTTAGACGTAGTCTATCACAGATAGCTCAGGAAACTGAGTCGTGGGAGACTAGGTGCTGACAGGGTCAGCTTCGTGACCTGCCCCCGCCCCTGAGTTCCCCACACAGCTTGCCCTGGCAGCAGGTTGAGGGTCAGAGGCGCGCCCAGGCCAAAGCCATTCTGAACCTGGAAAATCCTGACAGAGGAGATGGTGTCATGATAATTAGCCCACAGCTCAAGGAAGAAGTTTGATCTGCAAGTGCATCATCCGGGCTTCTTTCACGAGATAAAGTCAGAACAATGGTACTGGAAAGATATAAAATGAAAAAAGAAAAAAAAATAAAAATAAAAATAAAATATATATATATATATATATATATATATATATATATATATATATGTTATATGTATAAAATCCTCTGACACACGCTGATAAGGAAAAATCCCAGAAGTGGACTCACAATGAGGCTAGACCTTACCTATTGTCCTGGGATACCGCA
Organism: Capromys pilorides; assembly: GCA_004027915.1. Taxonomy (NCBI): domain Eukaryota; kingdom Metazoa; phylum Chordata; class Mammalia; order Rodentia; family Capromyidae; genus Capromys; species Capromys pilorides. The sequence continues at coordinate 2,411 of PVKN010006197.1, forward strand.
TCTTCCTGTTGATGCCTAAGTAACCATGCAGGGAACCCACAGAGTTGGAGACCCAACAAAGATGCTTCTGTCACTCCCAGCCTCAACTTCTCCAGGATCCCGAGCGGGCCCACCACTGTACCCCCTGATATTTTGAACAGACCCATTTTTCTGTGTGCCAAGCTCACTGACGCAGTTTGAGAAACCTAAACAGGAACTATTCTTTAAAACTCAGACCTTTGCATCACAAATTTTAAAACTGTTTACTAACAGATCCTACTACAGCTTTTATACAAACATTTGTGAGGAAAAAACGAAACCCATTTTACATGGGATCTCATAAATAATGCAAATGGTCTCATTTACCATAATCATCTCTACCATTTATCTCCAGTCAAAAATGTAATGGGCACCTGAGTTATTTTATAGAGAAGCAATCGCAGGGTAGCAAGATCACCTCTGTGTTCAGAATCCAGTAAATTCTGATGCCCCTGAAGTCCATGTGCAAAGACAGCCACCCCCAAAACATTCACCTAGGTAAGGAGATGGAAATGTCATTATTTTCCATGGGAAATTACAGAAAATGCAATTTAAATGAGGAGTTTTTCTAAGACATAAATATTCATAACTTGCCAACTGACAAAGCCCTGCAGATACCATAGGAACCACTTTCTAAGAAGAGCTGATTCTTTCAGATTCCGTTTGTCAGTGAGAAGATAATTTTCATAGCAACAAATTAACATCTCAAAGAGAACAGGGAGGACTGTGGCACGTGGGCAGGAGGCCAGCTGAGGTCTAACAAACGCCTTCCACACTCAAGTTGTAAGTAAGTAGCTACTCCCCTGGGAAAATCCACCTGTCGGACATACGACATACCACCCAAGAAGTCACTGCATCCCCCCTTCTGAAGACTACTGTATAGCACTTTTCTTAATAAGCAATGAGACAGACTTGAGGACATCATTTGGTGACTCTCCATTACCAGCCAGAAATAAAACTCAGATAATATGAACATATAAATTTTTAAGAATAGATCTACAACATAGAAGGAATCAAAGAACTTTATTCCTTCTTTGGTACGTGCTTAAGCTCAACTACAGTGCTCAGCAGAGCAAGGCAGGGGCTTGTGCCTCCACGTCTCTCTATAGAATCTTGAAATTCAACAGCTACAGTGCTACAGCAGGCTGCTAAATCCAGCTATCTTCCATGATGGGACTCCTCTGAAACACTGAATAATTCCACACTTGATGACAGACCTGCTCCTGGAAAATTCAGTTTGCATTAAAATAGAAGTATGTGTTTGGATTTTCTTCTAGGCTCAAATGTGTTTAGATTTTCTTCTAGGCTCGAATGATTATTAACAGATTTTTCACCTGTTGAATGTCTAGCAGGGTGACTGCCAGTCATGTGAGGGCAGAATGACTCCCCCATACGTAGGGCCAGCGGACACCCTGCAGGAAGCCTGGTATGCCCGACCCTGTATGCCAAATGGCAGCAGTGCCCAGCAATCATACAACAATGCAGTCTGGGACCACACAACGCCAAGGAAAGCGATCGCCTTTACCTCCCTACTCCTTGACACCCGGGCAATCACTGCCTTCTGCTCGCTGGCCCCCAGACTGGGGCAAGTTACTCAACCTCCTTGCTCCCCACTTTCCACATCCATAAGGGTGGGATGGTAACCATATCCAGTTCACAAGGCTGTGAGGGGTCAATGCCTCAATACTTGCAAAAGCTCTGAGCAGCACCCACAAGCCATCAGTGAACATTAGCCAATCCAGTGTGTCTAGCTCTGTGCCAGTCTCTCTGAACTAAATAGCAATGCATAGAAGGCCGGAAAAAGGGGAAGCAGAGATAAATGAAATGATCTTGAGACGGCATCTCTGGCATAGGCAAGACAGGAAGAAATAAGCCAGGTGGGAGAAACAAATTAAGGAGCTCAGACTTGACCCTACTGCGGTAGTATCTGCTGCTGACCACATACATTAGCACATCTCACACAGTGACCAGGGAGCTAACACCTCACCCCAACCAAGACCCACCAGTTGAGACCACTGGAGAGAGGCACCCCAGGCTGTACACACTAGACGACTTCCCCAAAATGAGCCTGATGCCTACTGAACACCATCATCACTTTATTGTGGGGGTGATCTGGTCAGACAAGCTTTCCTGGAGATTAAACTGTTTGGCCATGTGGGAAAAGGGCCAGAGGAGGCACAAAGTCAAGCAAGAGGCATACTCAGCAGGCCTTCTACAGAACCACTCCTCTGTGGTAAGGGTTCTTCTGTAGTCTAATTGTGGCCCTCAAAATCCATCTGTTTAAACATAAGACCCAGTGTGACAATATGAAGACAAAGAGCCTTTGGTAGGTAATTAGGTCATAAAGACAGGGTCCTCGGGGTGGATTAAGGACCTGGATCAATGGGCTCAAAGTAGAGGGCTCATGCTCTTGCTGTTCTGCCCTGTGAGGATATTAAGACTGCACCACCTATGAATCACTGGCCTTTACCAGACACCAAGCTGCTGGCATGTTGGTCTTGGAACTTGAGCCCCCCAGAACTATACGGGATTCCTGCTCTCAGTTATCCAGTCCTGGGTCTTTGGTCCCAGCAGTACCAATAGACTAACACAGCCCATTCATGTGGTAATTAAGTACAAAAAAGGATGTTCAGGAGGAACATTCCAGAAAACACTGGGAAGAATGGGGAGGTGGGAAAGAACCAGGAGAATCAGCATAGGTTTCTGGCCTAGGCAACTACTAATGGTCCCACATGACAACCCTGCCTTTCAACTATAAATTTAAGGATAACTCTGCTCTTGACATCTCCCAGAAGAATGGATTATTCTCCCCTTTTTACTGATGAGGAAACCAAAGCACAGAGAAAAATAAAATCGTTTGCCCATTGCTATAGGTCTAGACATGGGGAATGAAATTAGAGCCCAACTATGAAGCCAATGTTGAACAATGCTGAAGGAGGACATTCTGGGCTGTGTCCCTCCTGAGAATCATGCAGCCTCATGGCCAGCAGTGGGCACTGCAGAAACAAGCTGTCTAGGGTAGCTGGCCACCAGTGGTGCCATCACTTGAGGCAAGTGACCTAATTTCCTCATCTGAACAAAAATCATAGTACGCACTTGATAGGGCTTTTCTGAAGGTTAGATGAGGTAGTGTTTGAAAATATTTTGGAAAAGTGTCTAAAGATAAGAATCTAAATGTTTTCCACTATTAAGTTATCTAATGCTACTGTCAGGGACACAGGAAAAGTCCCCATCCATTTCAAAATTAACAATGCTTGGAGAAGGTACTGATTACAACAGGCAGTTTCTAAGAGGAAAGGCAAAAATTCCTCTTGCCTGCTGCCTTGCACAGGGTAGCTAGACACAGCATGGCTCTCCTTCTGTCCACTCAGAAAACAGCCACAGGAATCCCACAGCTAGAGTCATGACTGACTGACTGACCATGTGCCCAGGGAGTCATTCCAAACTGAGAGCATCACACCTTCACCTGCCAAAAGGAAGTCAATATTGAAAAGTCCCTTCCTAGACCCACAGAGATAGCTCAGCAGTCTAGACACCTTCCTAGACAAGTATAAGGACCCAGATTAGATCCCCAGTACCATATGCTGTGTGGGCCACTGAAACCCGGCAGGGTGGCGCACGCTTGTAATACTGGTGCTGGGAAAGCTGAGGCAAGAGAATCACTATGAGTCTGAACTGTAGAGTGAAATCCTATACCAAATACACAATTTTGTTTAAGAAAGGCCCTTCCTCAAAGTACGGCAGTGAAGGTTAAATGTGAACCCACTCACCAAAGTGCCTGGCCAAGATTATCTCCAGAATAAACACTAACTATAACTATGACCAGCCTCCTTCTGCCTTTCACAGGGAAAGACAGCTGAAGGATAGTTATGCAGTCCAGTTGGGCTACAACTGATGCTATTTCCTTGTGTGTCATCCTTAGATTCCTTCCTTCTATCGTGGGTCTCCTAGAACAATCTCATTCTCTGAGGGCCAAGCATCTCTGCTAGCTCTGTGGTAGCTGTCCAGGGATAGGTGCTTTCCCTCACATGGGCAGCAGCAGCACCGCTGTATTTCTGGCATGGCCCCGGTCCTCCGCTTGGGCTGAGGTACCTGGAGAGCAGTGTGAGGCATCCCAGAGGATCAGCAGCATGGTGTGGAGCGAGTTGGGGGTGGGGCTAAGCACAGGAGCACTGAGGTTACCTTGCATCTCCCAAGTGCATCCTCTACTTCACAGGCAAAGAAATAGGCTCAGCAGAGAGTCCCGTGGCCAGGATTCCAGGTAGCCCTAGCACTGCAGCTCACTAACATTCCAACCTCCCCCTTTTGGTCTCTCTCACTTTTCACATTTGTCAGTACTGTAGTTTCCATGTTTCCACCACAGAACCACAGCCATATCGTAGCACTCCTGTCTGGATCGCCAACTATGGTCCACATGGTACACGGGGAAACTCAAGCATCAGCGGTGTGTTTGCAGAAGGTAAACCAAGCATGGAGCATTTCCCCTGTAGCATAAACTCACCACAAAGATATATTACTGTCAGAATACATCATTTGTGTTAAAAAGAAGAGTCTTCCCCTCCACCCCCAGGTATTCTTTAAAAGAACTTTCTAGAAGTGGGAGGAAGAAGGGCCGCCCACTCCCGAATCACTTGGCACTGACTGACAGAAATGAAAAAAAAAGAGAGAGAAAAAATACTGCACCCCAGATTTCGCCACCATGTATGGCGCAAGACATCCTAAAGGAAACTTTGAGAGGACAAATATGTTATGTGGCAGCTGGCAGGTCCCAAATAGATGCAAACCTCCTGCAAATAAACTTCAGCGTTGACACATCCCAGACCCCTCCACCACCCAATGAAGAGCTGACATGGGATGAAGTCTCACTGTGCAGCACTGACAGAAAAACAGCTGATCATCATGGCGCCCTCATTGGCTGCCACACCCAGGCTCTAAATGTCTTCACACAGCTCTGTAGAGCCAGGTATCATTACCTACCATTACCCCAAGTGTTAGAAAACAGACATGCCATGCCAGCCCCACCCCTGGGGTGTGCTGAGCCAGCGACTGAGTCTAGGTGTGATGACGTGCTTGTAATCCCAGCGCTGGGGAGGCTGATAACAGGAGGATCACTAGGAGTCTGATCTGTATAGTGAGATACCAAATACACAAATGAAGAGAGAGAGAGAGAGAGACAGAGACAGAGACAGAGACAGAGAGAGCAAGCCTGGAGGAGTTATATAACATGGCCCAATATGGTGTTCATGGCCCAAACCCAGCTCTGCCCATTACCAAGCTGAGTTCTTCAAGGCCAATCTGCTTATAGGGGCTGCAGTACCCCACCTCCCATGCCAGGTGCCAGGTATGCACAGGAGCGGAGAGCACACACCAGGCTCATGGACTGCATGAGTTCAATGTGAAAACACAAAGAACAACCCCCTCCTTCTGAGGCACCCCCCCCCCCAGAAACCAGATTAAAAGGTTCATTGAACAGTTTGGACTGCTGGGCATGGATATAAAATTAAAAACACTGAATGAGCATGATGATCACGATGATGATTTCTACAAAGACATGAGAACATTAAGTATGGCCAGAAGGCAGAAAAATACTCATTTTAAAATCATTAATCTGATGTGGTCTCCCATCAACAAAAAGATGTAAAAAATTGCATGAATGTCCCACATCACTTTTCCTCCTTGGAGTGGCTGCTCGTGTCCTATTCCCTGTTCGGTGGATGGAAAGGGCTGCTATGTGAAAGCCTTCAGATTATCCTCTGTAACTCATGGAAGGACACGGGCTAGGTTTTAGGCCCATGGGAGGCTTTCACAGCTTTCTCCGAATGGCTTCACTGTAACTCATTGAAACACACTGTACTCCCCAAAGCCACCATTCTTATACCTTCCGCCACCATTGATCCAGCAGCATCTCAACACCAAACACAACACGAGGCTCTGAAATCATTCCACATTCATCCCCACAGTGGTTCTTGGAGGAGTTTCTTCTCTGCCTCTGTCTCCTCCTCCTTCTTCTCTAGTTGGATAAGAAAACTGATATTCCAAAAGGTAAAATACTGTGTTGAAGATAGTATGTTCACCAGGGGACAAATATTTGCTCAGAGTCCTGTTCTACAGATATGAGCCTTGTATTCTGTCCACCGGACCATAGTACTTCTGCAGTTGCAAAAGCACAGGTTTGTAAAACATATCTAGAATATTCCTTATCATCTTATAAGGCCAGTCTAGAAAGAGTGGCTTACTACAGTGTGTCACCAGGAAAGAGAGGAGAAAAGCCCACTGGAAGGCTCACATTCAAGGGTCTTGGCAGACAGAAATTCTGATGGGAGTGTGCTCAAAGAACTAAGCTAGAGCTGACAATTAAAGGTTACAATGACATGAGGTTTAATATCTCTGGATGGGGGAGAAAAGAGAAAGTGGTATATATGCTGCAAACACAGCAGGGCTCACTCATCCATCTAGGACACAGCCTGTGAGTCCCCACCAGTAGGCCCTAAAACCTACAACAAAGTGCATCAGTGGGCTGGCTCCCTGGAAAGCCTCTTAGGCATTTTAACTATGACTGTTGAAACCAATATGATCCTCCACCTGATCCCTGGGGAGTCACATTCACATATAAGGACTTCTCAGTGGGCACACTGGCTGAGTGATAATGACTGTGGAGGTCATGATCTTCTTTCAAGAAATTTAAGCACTTGTTTCTATCAGAATAGGGATTACTCTAACTAATGCTTAAATCAGAATATGCAGAGTCCTGCCTAAGGCTCAGATACCACAGACCCTCTTCTCGCTAAGGCTGAACTTGCTATGAGAGGGGTTGGAGAAAATTCTAACAACCTGTGAAAGTCAGTCAAAGGCCAAATCCATTACCCTGAGTTGCTGAGAGACAAACACTGCAAACGCTATCATAGTGGCCTGCCAAGTACTAAATGAGTAACTATCTACGTTCTACAGAATTTGGCAGCTAACACCACCAATAATGTTCCTTCAATGATAAACAACAATAACAACAACAACAAGCTACCCATTTTGGAAATCTGGGGTCTGTGGGTCCATTACAGAAGGGGTCTTTGCTCATTACTTGTGACCTGGAAAAGGCACAAAACTCATATACATAAATATATCTGGGAGGAAAGCCATAACCTTGGACCAATTGCCCGGTGGGAAACCCATCAAAGATGGCTTCCTCTGTGCATCAGCAGCAGTAGAAATCCTGTGATCTGATCAGGACTCACAGCACCAAGCAGCCTCAAAACCAAAATGTGGACTCTGAGGCATGTAGATGATGTATGTGATACCTACTACATGGATGCAGTCCTAAGGGCACAATGGACACAGATCCCATAGCGCATATTATCCCTAACACAACACTCACAAATCTTCAAGGGATGTTTCCAGTTCCTACATACAGCTGGTCTGCGCGCCGCTGTCCTTGGTGCTGAACCATAACGGGTCTTCTCCGCAGCATCCTCCTTTGGGGTAATTCGTGTACATGCTCTCTTGCTATTCAAGCTGCTTGGTTGGTCGGTCTTGTTTTGTTTTTGTGCATTTTCCTAGCTTTATAAAAGTGAATGTTGTCATACGAAAAAATTTAACAACCACAACCATGGCTTATGGATGTTCTACCACTAGATTTTTCCTCTAAAAGCTTGGTCAGGGGAGGATATTTCCTGTTACTCCTTTGATGTCTGTAAACCTGATGGTGATTTGGGAGCTCGATTACTTTTCTTTGGCGTTCTTGGACCTGCCTCCCTACATAGTGAACACCAGACCATCTTTAAACAAGCAGCCTGATCAATCATTGCCTCACCTGGGAAGCCTTTCCTGACTGCCTACTCTTCACGCCAGACAGGAAACTGGTTATGCATTCTTCTTCCTCCTCTTCTTCCTCCCCTCCCCTCCTCCTCCCACCCTCAAGTTTGGGGTCTACATATCTACTTCCTTTATCCATATATGAGGTCTCTGAAAAAGAAGTAGTGTTTTTAACAAAATTATAAGCACAAATGTGATACTCAGCTATTCCAATGGCTCAAGACTTTAATTAATATCTCTGTAGTTTCTGTCTACTTCTACAAAACCAACAAGAAATGTAGGCATGGTGGAATTTAGGATATCACTAAGTGATCTTCTTGAGATAGAATTTTGCTAAATTGTTCAGTCTGGCCTCACATTTGTCATCCTCCTAGCTTAGCCTCCCAAATAGCTGAAGTTACAGATAGGCACCACCATGCTTAGATGTAGTAAGCAATGTTTCATTTTCCAACATCTGGAGAATGCAGGGGGCCGACAATCACTCTAGACGTAGATGGGAAAATCTGGATGCTGAAGGTCAAGATACCGAGTGACTCTGCTAAGGTCACCCCACCTGTCAGCAATGGCATGGAGATAGTACCTTCTTGGATGTTGAGACTCTAAAAGCCACCACAGCCTGCAGTGCTCCCAGTGACAGAAGTAGAAATTGCTGAGCAGTTATAAGAGTCTTAGCATAACTCAGAAAAGGTTATCTCCTGTCTCTTCTAGGTGAATGATGTTCTATGTTACAGGCATCAGGCCTGTCATCCTTTCTTCTGCAGTAAGCCCACATGGGATACTGGAGATGAGAAGGCCTTACATCAGGGTAGCAGACAGGTGCACCCCTACTTGGCCTCATACATGCTGAGGATAGCCGTGAGTAAGCATTTGGGTTGGATCTGAAAATCTGAAAGGCCCATTCCCTTTTATTTCTCTACTTTATTTTAATATTAGCTTAGTTAAATTTTTCTCTGAAGCTATAAAGAAGCAAAGGTAGCATAAATCCAGGTACAGGAGAGAGCACATTAAAAATGCAGTTCTATTATCTTAAAACTGGAGATGTAATTACAGTAGTCATGTAATATGAAGAGAAACTACCTGAAAAAATATTTTAAGGGCCCAGGTGAAAAGAAAAAAATGATCTATATGATTTCATCTCTAATACATAGAGAAGGAAAAAAATATGCCTTTAGATCTTTCAAATATGTCCTCACAGCCTCCTAAATTATCATTTTCACTCAGCTTTTTTGTTTCATGTACATAATTAGCACAGCACACAGTCTAATTTCTTCCTTCCTTTACAAGAAATGTATATATCTTGGGAAGCTGTGAATTCATTCCCAGAGCCACTCAAATCACCCATTATTATGTGAAGATAAGTGTTTCCTCCTGCTATGCTCACTGTTAACTTTAAGACTTTACCTACACCAAAACAACAGCACAGTATCAGTGCTCACGAAATCCTGTTTACTCAACAAACTCACAGTGAGTCTCTGCAGCGTGTGAGGTACACCAGGCTCATTCTCATCCTCACGGCTGGAGGTGTCAACTAGTAATAATGCCTCTGTCCCTAAGAGCTCAACATTCAGGTAAGAAAAGGAAATGAAAGGAGTGAGAGCTGCCCAGCTAAGAGACTTACCCCAACAATCCTAGGAGTCTAAGAAGGCCTCTTCTGGGGGAAGAAGCATAAACCAAGTTTGAGAGACTGAGTATGAATTACTGACTCAATGAAGGAGGCATGGTTTACTGCTGAAAGGAACAGCATAGAATACGCAACAAAGTGATTAGCAGACTAGGGATCTAACAGGAAAGTAGAAAAGTAGGCCTCACAGACAAAATCCAGCCTGCCATTATTTTGTAAATAAAGTTTTATTAGAACACAACTGTGTCTAAGGTGTATGTATTTTCTATGACCATAGTCACACTATCATGGTAGAACCGCATTGTTGTCTCTGAGAGCCTATGGGACATAAAGCTCAAGGTATTTACATTCTGGCCCTTCAGAAGAAAAATCTGCTAAACCTTGGTCTAAAAGATTTTCTGTTGGGTATGTAGAAAAACAACATGCTCCTAAATAAATGTCATTCAATCTTGAAATGTTATGTCTCTGAACCCTATAAACCTAAAATCCCATTTCTAGAAGTATAGTGCAGGTAAATTAAAATCTGGATGATAAATAAGGGAGAAAACCCAGGGTAAAATTGAAAAGGTCTCTTTATCAGATCTTCTCAGAGTCTTTAATGTACAAATATACAACAGTGAAGAAAAATATTTTTAAGTAGAATTTCCCAAATTTATTTGATCTAAAAACCATTTTCTGTGGTAAAACCCCTCCTTTGCAGGAAAACCATTTAATTCTAACATAAGCATTTCTTTTTGTACCATAAAGAGCTTATATCTCAAGATAAAGCAGAGCTTAGAAACCTCTGCACTCTGCAAGCCATTTAGAAGTCGTGCAATTTGAGAAGTACAACAATCACAACTTGTGGAACTGAAGTAGGTTTTTCCATTACTTCTCCTTCCCAAAACCCATGGATTCATTACTGCTTGTCAACATAAAAGTTCCCACATTTATTAATAGAATCTACTGCAAAAATACCCAAGCCCCTACTGCTTCAAGGCAGGGAGCCTCTGGCTCAGGCCCTGGGGTAGCAAGAGGCAGCCACATAAGTTATTTCTCTTCTGGGCTTCCATATTTAACCAAAGTCACCAGTAATGGAGAAGTCATTCTCCTGAGCAGAGCTGGAAATGGTTGAGATTTTTACCTCTGCTAATGTAGCATTGCACTCTTAGCTCTGGGTCCCTGCACCAGAGAAAACTTCCCTGTTTCCACTCACATTCACCACTCGGAATCAAAGGAAAAACAGAAACAAATGTGAGCTACAAGGGGATGAAAATTTGGGATGCTTACTCCCAAGATGGACTCAACTCAACAGCTGTAACGACCACTCAAGTAAGCCCTAAAGCACTTCCATACATGGCGGCTCATTCCACGTGAGAATCAGCAGCAAAGGAAAGAACAGCAGGGCTACGCTACAGCTCCTGCATGGTGATGGCTGTGCGCTGTCTTACTACAGCCTTCAAAAGTCAAGCCCAGACTCAGGGATTCCAGGCTCTTGCTCTCAGGCAAATGATCCAGATTCTTCCCCATCGTGCCTCTGAAGCTGGAGAGAGGGGAACATCATAAAGCCTGACCATAGAGCCTGGCACATGGAAAACAAGCACAGGAAGCAGTTGGAGTTCACTCAGTTGTGCTGGGGGCCTGAGGACGCGGCACTGCCCTAAAGGATTGAGCGCCTCTGCAGCAGGAGGTCAGTGGAGCCTTCAGGGCTCCAGCCTTCCCCAGCCAGTGGAATCTCCGGTCACTCCATTTCGCCGCCAGCTCTATAACAGAACTTATTGCCCTCCCTTTAGAAAGATCGGTGACAACACGTGCTTGTGCTCCACCAGCTGCCTCTACGCTGGACCTCTGGCAACCACGTCTCACCTAAAGAAACCACAATAAGTGCACAGGGACAGAGTCTCTCAAAAAGCAGATACTGCCACTCTAGACGACCGCCACCCCCGGACCCACCCCCATTCCCTGAGTGGAAAGGAAATTGGTCCAAGTGAGAGAACTGCTTGCACCAGTCACTAGCAAAGTCCCTGATGAACAGTCGTGTGTTCTAGGGTCTCTCTGAAACTCAGGCAAATATGAACCTAGAAATTGAGAGAATACAAAAACTCAAACAAGTCAATCTACATGTTTCCTGAAAGCTTGTTTGTTGGCTTGCATTTTGTTTGGTTTGTTTGGTTGTTTAATGCGTTTAGTACAGTGTCTCACTACACAGCTTGGACTCCTAGTATCCTCCTTTTTTCAGCCTCCCCAGCACTAGGATTACAGGTAGGTACCACCACGCCCAGACTCAGTGGCCAGCTCAGCATGTGGGGCTGGCACGGCATGCGGTACTGGGGATTGAACCTGAAAGTGAAGCTTTCAAAAGTCACCTTGGCCAACAGTGCCCTGGTATATGGGTTGGATGCAAATGTCACCTCACCCTACACCAGCCGTGGGACACTGAGCAGATGATTTCTTCTCACGGGCTCCTCTCCTTGCAGACAATGGGGGAGGGGGGCTATCTACCACCAGAGATGCCACAGGCGCCTGCCAGTCAAAGCTAACACTGCCCCCCAGGAGGTAGAAACAGGTGCAAACCACTACAGAATCATGGGATCTTCCCTGTACCTCTCTCAATGCATTTTTCTGAATCACAAAATAATGAATGCTTTAGCCCTGATTCTCCCAAATTCAATTCTACTTTCCTCCCCACAGATGATTATGAAGGTTTTATTCCAAGTTCCTTGGGGTCCACTCAATTACATTTTACAGTATTAAAAAAAGCACCCATCGGGAGACAAGGTCAATTTCTGGGGTAAAAAATAGAGCAAAACTTTGTCTCTGATTATTTTCCATGAAAATATGTAGATTTTATCTTTTAAATGGAGATGAGTTGTGATTTAAAGAAACGTCAAAATGTGCTATGAAATAAACTCGGAAATAGGTTTTTGCTCCCAATGCTTGACAGATGAGGTCCTCTGCCTGTTAACTGAGTTTGTGCCTCAGCTTCTCTTTGTGGCCTGCTTATTATTTTCAAACTGTCACTTGAGTTATATGGTGCTACTAGGATTTATTTTCTATACTGCACTGCGATAAGCAGTTTCTGCCATTGCAGTGGAGCCTACGGCGAGGAAGCGATTGGCTGGGGCCCATTTTCCCGATCTCCAACCCAGCATGTGTAGAGAACACAGCTCCAGCGGAGCAACGCCCAGCCAGAATGAATCGGGAATACCATCGAAGGCAGCTGCTCTAATTCACGTAAGGTAGTTACACTGGCTTCAGACTTCGGGGTCTGTTCACTGAAGAAAGAGCAGATATAAAAATGAAGCCACTCTCTGGGTGATCAAGGACAGCATCAAATGTCTCCAAATTCAATAATCAACATCCTGATCCCCTCTGCCCAGGAAGAAGGAATCAACTTATTTATGCCAACAATGAGTAAGCTCCCAGCATCTGATTTTCTGACACTATTTCATTGTAGAAAGCTATTTGTTGCTTCTCCTTTACACCTAAAATAAAGGGTGACAATGGTTATCAAGAAACTCATTATTATGTGAGGCCAAAAGCTCAAATTGGATTTTCAACATAAAAACAACAATCAAACAACATTTCATTTAAAGCAAATAATGTTTCCATTCCGGTCAGGTCACTGAATGCTGATGAGCTCTGGAGTGCTGGACAAGGTTGTATTGCTAAGTAGCTTATGTAAAACACTCTCATTTTTCATCAGTTTTGGCAGAGAAAGCACAAGTATTTGCATTAAAATTACTTAGTTACTTCAGTTTAGGGGCAATCTAAAGCCTAACTTTGATAAATTTTGCTGCCTGTAAACACCTTCCCAGGAGGGTATATTTAGTAGCACTTCAAGGCCACTAGATTATTAAAAGTATTAAAGCCAGCTTCCAAATTTAGGTATTTGCTTGAAACCACTAAAAATGGCTTTAAAATAGCTCATATGTTTCAGCAGTCTAATATGTGCTGGACTATGCACCCAGATCAGTGATGGTTTCATTTGTGTTCCACAATCCTGTCCAGAGGGATGCCTAGCACGAGAAAATTGAGGCAAGACAGAATCAACTCCAAAGTCTATGTTGACAGATAACACAGTACACGTTAGTAAGGCACATGCGTGACTCAGGCCAGCTCACAGAACTGTTCAAAAACTAAATGTCACCAATGATGCCTAATCATTTCTTTAAAGTATCAGTGATTATTTAAATCTTGACTCTGCCCCCTACCCACTGCAACAAGGAAACTAATCTAGTGATTCTGAGTTCATGTAATGAAGAATCCTGTAAGTTATTCTAGGGAGCTTTCATGTGGGCAGATTTTAACAAGTGGATACATTTTAATCCCAAGAAATTATTTGGTCTTCAGTAAAAATAATTAGCAATGTCTCTTTATATTGGTATATATATTTGTAAGGATTGTTTAAATGTAGGGTAGTAACTAACTTTTCAAAAAAAAAAATCTTTCTAAATAGCCAACGTTCTTGGTGGGAAGTTAGTCACTGAATGATATAATTCAACCATGGGGTAGCTTATTTACTTTCACAATCCCTTATGTTTGGTGTTACGCTAACCCTGAATACCTTGATTAATAGCAGCAACATAATTGGTGCCCAATATCCATTCATTACCATGGCTCCATTTCTTTATAAAGTACCTCCTTATATAATAAATAAGACCTTCATATTCTACTTGACAGCTTGATTAACAACCCTACAAGCAAGTCCTTTTTCACAGTAAGTGAAGGGTGAATATTGCCAGTGTCAGCTCTTCTGCTACTTCTCCTCAGGGTAGGACCATCCACCAAGCTCAGACAGGAGGGAAGGCTCTGGCTATCTGTGGTGAGGTCCTGGCCCCAGGAAGCTTTGTGATGCATCAAAACAGGGTCAACCAGATGGTCCAGTGGCTCAGATAACTCTATTCAAAGTTAACAGCTACCAGGCACCTTCTTTCCACTTAGCACCTGCTGGATATAGTATGAAGGACAGAGCACTTTCTGGCTAGCACTTCACAGGCTAGTTGATAGAGAGATCCTACACCCAGCCCTACGGTCACTGCCCAAGCAGACAGCAGGAAGGAGTAACCCCAGCTGCTAACGCAGGAGGCAGAGGAGATCTTTAAGACTCCAAAGGGGAAGCCACACACAACCTGGCCTCAATGAAAGGCACAAGACAGTTACACATCTGGTACCAACAATGACCAGGGCTGGCAGTCCAGAGACCTCATTCCTAATCGCAGCTCTGTGACCAAAGGAAGCCAGGGGTGAGTTCAGTGATTCTAACTCTGGGGTTCTCAGAGTTGAGCTGACATCAAGCGCAAGCCTCAGTTTCCTATCAGTGAAACACAGATGGAAATGTCCGCTCACATGGCCAGCAGGTTTCTGCTGTATGCGCACTTTCGATCTGTCTCCTTGGCCTATCATAAGGACTCAGCCCATGCACTTGGTGTCTCACCTGGCACAAAGCAAATGCACAACAGATGGGCCTGGGCATGGTCCCCACCTGTGACCTGAGAGCTCCAGGCACTCCACTTACCACCTGGCACCATTGGGCAAGGGTCTCAGAAATTTAGTCACAATGTAAAGTCAAGGACATTCATCACATTACCCATATTTCTGGGAGATTTTCTTTGTCCAAAACAAGACATTAGTTAGGACAAGAAATTCTAAGGCACTGATTTTTGCAGTGTAACCATAAAGAGGTTCAGCCCACAGATACATCTGAAGAATACTAGGGAATATGGTAGCTCCTGCTGCTATACCACAACACCAGACTGAGTGCCTTAAACAATAGATATTTGTCTCTCACTGCCTTGGAGGCCAGAACTCCAAGATCAAGGTGCCACTGATTTTTTTCCTTCGAAAGGGCTTATCTCCTGATTTGGAGTGAGTGATCACAGATCTCTTCTTTCACGTGGGTACCAATCCCATCTTAAAGGCTCCACCAACATGCCCTAATTACCTTCCAAAGGCTAGCCTAAATATCATCACTCTGGAGATTAGGCATCCATACATACATTTGGGGAAGACACAGTTCACAACAAAGAATGACAGCAAAAATTCCATCCGGTGGGTTTCCTCCATCATCAGGCAAAGTTGGGAGGAGGTGTATGCAGCTGTTTCTAAATGTCATAGGCAAACACCCTGCAGACTTAAGAATTATTCTGGGTCAGAGGAGAAACACAAGGGACAGCTTCCCAAGAGTAGCCACAGGGACTTCCATGGGAAACGAAAAGCCAGCAAGGCTACCTCAAAGGGAGATCTTCCTGATCTTTGTGTCTGTAATTCACAGACAATTACAGAACAGAAGATACAAATGGCTGATTCCTTCTCTGAGTCACACAGATTAACCCTGAATGGCTATATGGCTCTTCCTAATTCCTCCAAATAAGCTACCAATAGCCTCACAAAGTAGAACTCAAAGCACAACATTCCCTGCACTTTCTAAAAGGCAAACAGGATGGGCAAAGGCAGTGCTGGG
This sequence comes from Capromys pilorides, assembly GCA_004027915.1. NCBI lineage: Eukaryota > Metazoa > Chordata > Mammalia > Rodentia > Capromyidae > Capromys > Capromys pilorides. Next base: position 18,298 of record PVKN010006197.1, read on the forward strand.
TCCCAGCAGCCATCATCTCGTGTAAATAATACTTGCTGTTCAAATAAAGCTTCAAGGTCTTTGCCTACAATGCAAACAGAGGCTGGCAAGAGATTCTAGAAACTACCTCTTTACCAAGTGGCCTCAACTATGAGGGTCCCAGATAGCCTAGAACCAAATGACCTGGATTGAAAAAAAGAAAAAAAAGAAAACCCCACTCAACTACATTTTATCCTACTTATTTTGAAACTGCTTTCTTCAAAGGACATTTTTTTTATTTTGACAGATTATTTCTGTTTATGGTATCAGTGAGTCGGCTTCATACCAACTGTTTCATTAAAAGTTGCAGAACGATTAAGTTTACAGGACAAAGCCAATTTCATAAGTTCCGGACAGCAACCAAAATAACCTGAGAAACAGCAAAGCATAGTTCAATTGGTGGCGGTGCCACTAGACCTGGCGTTTTTGCTCATGTGACTATGTGTTCAAGCAGATAGAAACTAACTCTGACAACGTTTGTCAATGTGTAGCCGAAGAGGGGCTGAACTACTGGGAGACAAAAGCCAACTTCACTCTCCCTGCCCACCTTGGTGGGCCAGACCTACCAAACTTACCAGGCAATCAATACGCTATTATTTATAAACGAATGAATGAATGAATGAATGAATGAATGAACAAATAAATAAATAAATAAATAAGGCAGGGCTAGGTATCCAAGAGGCTACAACTGTCTCTGAAGCTGGTTCTGTAAAGCATACAGAACCCAGTACAAGTGTCTCATCTTAAGGCAAGGCCTGCTTTCTACCATATGTATCCACGCTCCCAGGAAGAGTTAGGTCACCAAGGGTTCACAACCAGGCTGTCCACTCAGTAACTTCCAGCGAAGCGCCCAGACTCTGGGTCCACAAGGCAGCTCCCAGCTTACTACTGCCGGCCTCTTTTGTCCCTCATCTTCCCCTCACATTGCTCCCATCTCTATGGAAACTGGAGTGGGAATCAGGAGCCAGCGTTGAAGACGATTGTCAGAAACTGTCTCCTAATTCTATTTCCATGGAAACAGATGACAGATGAGTGGAAATAAGGTAATATTTTTAAATGAGGTAATCTTCAAAAAAAAAAAAAAGGGAAATTCTCTGTACACAATTTTCCACCAATTTTTCACAGAGCTGGAATTTGACAGGATATACTGCTTACCAGCTACAAAAGCTGCCACACTCTCTTGAGGTTAAAGATAAACACAGGGGACAAAGAAGTCAGAATCCAACCACATTCAAACCAATGAAATTTAAAAAAAAAAAAAAAAAAAAAAAAGACTCAGAAGCAATTGCAAGAGCCTGCAGTAGAACATTCCAGATTAATCACACAACATGTATCTCTATCAACTTTTAGAATAGTGTTACCATCAGATATGGTGGTTTTCACTACAAAAAGTAAAGATACTTGCTCAAATTCAACTCTGATAGGTCAAGGATAGGCCCAGGAAAATTCTCTCCAGTCCACACTCTCTACAGCTTAGTTCATAATTCAGCAGCACTGATAACCTACCACCCCCATAGGCAGCAGCCTGGTCACAGAGTGTGACTACCACACCGACTGCTTCTGTTATCTGGACAAAATTGAGTACACTAAAGAAAACCTGCCAGATTCTTCCTGTGCAATAATGTTGGTCCAAGACTCAAAATAACAAGTCACAGATTAAGAACTTAGATTTGCACGCTGAGGTTGTAACTAATCACAGCATTTTAGATCAAAAATAGACCAGGCTCTTTAGAGCTGGCAAATTCAGATAGACGGTATTTATGCTTAAGTAGATGGAAGAGGTGGAGTATTTAGGAAGAGGCTCACACCATGGAGCAGCTCTGAAGGATTTCCCACCTTCTCCTGAGTATCACAGACAACAGCTACCGTTGGCAGGAAGCTCAGTCTTTGGCAGGCAAGTGCACGTGACACAGCCTTACCCCAGCAAGGCACTGCCATCCCCTAGGTACAAAGGAGGGGCTGGAGGCTTTGGGTCAGCTGGAGGCTATCCTGAAAACTCACACTCTGAGAACCCCTGACTCCACACCCTCCAGGCTTCCTGTAATAGTCACCACAAACCTTCCAGAGCACTCTCCCCGAACAAGAAGACACAGAACACAACCCCCCCACTGCAATCTAAGCAAAAGTCCATGGAAATGAAGAGAGGGGAGCTCCCTATAGAAGACACTAATCAAATGCTTTTAATAAAAAGTAAAAACATATTTGAAAGAAACAATTGGGGAAGGAGATGATCAAGGCACACACTTTCATATTTGAAACCATACAAAAGGGAAGGTTTAAAAAAATAAACACCAATCAACAAGGGTGAGATTTAAACTGCCCTGTAACGAATGAACATAAAGCAGTTTGGGAAGTGGCTATACATATGCCATAAAGAAATGAACCTATATTTGACAACTCTAGATGACAAGGACATTGCAATGCTATGCAAGCTAATAGCTCGATAATATACAGACTCAAACCATGTAGCAAACAGATTTGAAGGCTGAATCAAAGAAAAATTCAGGTGTGTGTGCCATTATGCTTCCAGCATATGCTACAGTAATAGCATAGTTGAATTAAACTATTATAAAATGCACAAACTCGTCATGATGATTAACCCCTTCCCAAGAAATCAGAAAATAAGATAACAGCAAGGAATTACTGTGACCCGAAAAGAAAAGCTCAAGGGACATAGCTGAAATGTGCACTGAAGGCAGCAGTACTCAGGACATACACGGCTGTGGTCCAGGGGAACTATGTCTCCCTGAAATGCATATGAGGAAATTTGAAACTAAGCAACTCATTTAGAAAACCAGGATGTTGGAAGGAAGGAGGCAGAGATGCCCATCGCCAGCCTGAAGGTATGCAGTCAGGACAAAGGAACCCCTGCTTGGTATAACACAAGACACTTCAGAATCCACTTTTGAGTATTTACCATAACAGGGCCAATTCCACATCGCAAGCATTTGTAAAGCAATGACAAACAAACTCAAGGAATATAATACAGCCTGCAATATGATGGCACTTACAAAAGGCAAGACAAGATCAAGTCACTGAACCGATATGGATTTCCAAAGAAAACTTTAATGCCACATCAAATCAAGGCACAGGCCCAAACCCAACAGCAAGAACAGCGTGAGTTTGACTATCACCCAAGGAAAAATTCAAGAGACACAGCAAGAACTCAGGAAAAGGAGCCCAAAACAGAAACCAGGGTAGAGGTACAGAAGAGAATCAGCCACTGGAAACAGTGCACCCCAGCCTCTACCTACCTCCAAGGAAAACCTGAGATTCTCCATCAAAAAAATTAAAAATTTATCAGTTCACTGATGGTACAGCCTCCAAACCAGGAAATCACCTGCCTTACAACAAAGGTAAATGGACAAGTGTCCTCCCACTTTAAAGCTCCTCCCAACAACTGTGGTGACCAGAATCTTTTGCCATTGAGTCTTTCAAAAAGACTCCCCACTCAAAAGCTTCCTGTCATTTTTGCTGCCTTCAGGTAGGACTGAAGAGATCTTCTGGGCTGGATGGCTGGCTGTAGTACAAATATCTTCGAAGCAGAAGCCCCATTAACTGAGACAGGGGTTCAGCAAATTCCTCTGCTGCCTATATTTTTAAATAAAGGTGTTCTGGGACACAGACACGTCTATCTTGTATATACTTTCATGAGCGGCTTTCATTCTACAAGGATAGAGATGCAAAGCCCAAGTGGTCCACTAATCTGGCCTTTATAGAAAAGCTTTGCAGACCCTTCATACAGAGCAAGAACCAGCTGCAATCTCAGCCAGAAAACTCCTTAAAGAACCCAAGTTCAGAGCGCAGGAGTTGTAGTTCAATGGTGGAGTGTTTGCCTAACATGCACAAGGCAAAGAAAGAAGTAACAAAAGCAAAAGGGTCACTGTGAAGGAAGAGAGGAACAGAAGAAAAACTGGTGTGTGTGTGTGTGTGTGTGTGTGTGTGTGTGTGTGTATGTGTGTGGAAAGACACCTCTGCCAGATAGTCTGACTTGGTAGATCTGGAGAAAGGCCCAAGAATCTATAAGTTGTAGCAGGCTCACGGGCTTACAGACCAGGCTCTGAGGTACCACAGATTTCAGGCACATCTTTTAAGTTTTTACATTAGCCAACTACCATCATATTGAAGGATAATTTTACTTTTTTGTTAAATAAGGAAAGACTCCAAGCTGGAGCTTCTTGGGCTCTTTCCAAATGGAAATTTTCTGGGGCTGGCTGGAGGTGCAAAGGCCAAACAACACCTGTTCGGTCTTTCAGGCTTACCTGTGCTTTGCAAAGATTAATCATTTCCACTAAAGTTTGCTCAGCCGTGCTCTCTAATTATTAGTTAGGAACTGTTCTCAGACAGGGGAGACCAATTCCGTTTCCATAACAACCTGGTTCAGCCTCCAGTGGGGGGATAAATGTGCTTCCAGAGAGAGGAGCTTGGCCAGCCCCTCTCTGTATGTCTCAGCCAGGAAAAAGACCCTCGCGGTAACTCATGACCCTCCACAGTACATTAGTAACCCTTCTGAAAACCTTTCAATCCCCAGATTGCATTCTTATTAAAATATTCTTGTATCAGACTATTTTAATACTAATTGTTGCCCAAATTATGACTGTGACAATGTGATCATATGTACTTTAGGGTAGAGAAGGAGGTAATTTTTCACAAAAGGAGACACAGGTGAGCATCTAAAGATGTTCTCAAGATATGAAGCACAAAAACGAGTTTCAGGGTCAAAGAGGTTATAAAAAAATTCTGGTTCAACAAATTAAAAGAGCTTTCTCCGCTCTTGCGACTACACAGAGCTTTGATCTTGGCAGTATGTCTCTTCTCTCTTCCAGGGTGGAAGAGTGGGCTTTAATGTCAGTGTTAAAGGACTTTAACCACAAGCTGTTATTTTTCCACAGAGCCCTAACTGTCCCTGTGCCCTCAATTGAACCGGTCCCATTTTGCCCAGGAGTAGGGATGTTTAGGGTTAACCTTAGGATGTCCTCGGCATCTAGGACAGTTGGCCACCCCACACGTCCTTGGCTTTCTCTGGGAGGCTTTCCTTAGTGCCTGGCATTCCCATGGCAGCCAGCTGGGTGCTGGCCTTCCTCTCCGGGAGTTGAGGGAAAGGACTCAGGCTTGATTTCTCTTTATAACCCCAACACCTACCAAAACGCTGAGCACAGGCAACATGTTCAGCAGCTATATCTTGAATAAATAAATTCATGATATGGAAAACAGTCTTGTAGAACAAGGCGTGCTCCTTTTTTTTAATGCTACTGGAGTGAACTATAGGAAATTTCCATTTTTGTAGACTGAAAATGCCAAAGATAGAAAATTTTACATTTTAGCCTAATTCACACACTTTTATCCTAGCACTGAGGCTGGACTGTAAAATACATTCTCTGTGGAATGCAGCCACTTCTCTGTGTGCTCAGCCTCGGGTACAAAGCCCTTGGTAAATTTCAAAAAGCTCGCCTAACTCGGTTCACACCCTCCCCACCTATTTTTAATGGGCCATTCAAAAAGTGAGACCAGCTATAGGTGTGCAAAGGGTGGGGAGACAGAGCTTTTATAGCTCCAGGGGTAGAAGTAGGTGGGGTGGGGGCCCCAATTCTATCATACCCAGGCTGTAGCACCCTCTGTGGGCAGCGTCCAAGGCTGCCAAAGGCCTCACGTCAAAGGTTCAACAGAAAACAAGCACACGGGTCCAAGATGAACATATTTTCTGCCAAATCAAATGAACACCTTTGCGTGGGAATTACATTGGCAGCCCAAGGAGAGAAAACAGCACTGCTGGGTCAGGAAGGGCAGCGTGGAGGCACAGAGGAGCAGATCGCGGTCACACACAGCCCAGGACCTCTGCTGTGCAAATGCGCCTGGCAAAGAAAACAGTTTAACGGGCCAGAAGGCTTTCTTCAAACAGAGGACTTTCATGGAAATGAGGGCTTTCTCACTGCCTATTTGATCACTTAAAATCCATTTAAAGGAGCCTGCCAGAAGTCAAGACACTGGGAAGAGCACAATGAGGAAGGGAAGATGGATACCCAAAGATTAAATGAAGTTTAGAAAGGAAGCAGGCAAGGAGGAGGATGGGAGGGAGAAAGAAATGGGCAGAAACAGAGAGGCTCTGACCACAAACCAGTACACAGAGAGAGGCGAAAGACCACAGAGTTAGCTTCAAAGAGGCGAGCGTGCAATAGAAAGGCTCCCACGCAGCGGTGTGCCATTCTCTCAACAGACAACAAGCCCAGCCATGCAGGCCCAGCATTCAAAATGCAAGAGAGAGTTCTGCTCCTCAAGCTGGATGCTGCTCTGCTTCCAGCCCAGGCTACGAGCTGCGTGTGAGTTCCACTTAAACCATTCCATGCTTCTGAGTCTCAAGAGGCATTTGTGCTTCTTTAATGTGCTTTTTAAAAAGAATGCCTCTCATAGTTCTACACACAAAACATTTCACTCTGGAACTTGGAGTTGTGTAAACACACGGCCCTGCTTACCTAGCAGGATGACTGCTGACAGCGACGGATGTGTCCCTGGGTGAGCCCGCCAATGCCAGAGGGCAGCCCTGCCACCAAGAAACCACAGCCACCAAGTTCAGGGCCTGCCAGTGTGTACCCCACACATCAGCACACCCAGCAAAGAATCACCAAAGCTTCTCCTTCAGCTCCTCTCATAGCAACTCATCAAGATCACACGGGCAAAGCAACTTCTTCGTGACAAGATCAAAGTGAGTGTTGAAATACAGTGACAAAAAGCAGACAGGCACCCATTAAACCGTTCACTGACTGTTAGTGGTTTTCTAAGAAGTAGTTATCATCTTTAAGATGTAAACAAGACTCATGCAACAGCTGCATAAAAGTACTACAACAGAAAACTCTCTGCGTTTTAGGTTTGTAAGATCCACAGGCCCTCCCCACCCGCAGACTGACTGGCAGATCATAGCCCAGAATCTCTTCATCAGCACAGATCTCAGTTTATGCAGTCTGCTATGGCCTGTATCTTGACACACCCTCCCCCAAAGCCTCATGCACTCGTAGGTGGGGCTTTTCAGAGGTAGCTGGATTTAGGGCGTGTGATGCTGGGAGATTAAGGGCGTGTGATCCCTAGCTTAGTCCACTGCTTGGTTTAGCATAGTTCTGGGTGTGTAGAATGGGCTTCTAGCCAATAGGCTGCTAGCCTAGATGGAATAAAAGGGAAAGGGAAGACCTTTGCAGCTGCTTCACTGCTTCCTGCCTGCCATGCCATGAAATGTTTCCTCTGCAACACCCCTCTGGCATGCTACCCCGCTCTGCAGCCAGCCAAACCTCTCTAACCTAAGACCTTAAATAAACCTTCGTCTATCTCATGGATGTCAGGTATTTTGTTTCACAATGACAAAGTAAACATAAGGAACACAGCATTATGTTTTTTGCTACTAAAAATTTCTCCATAAAATATATATAAAATACCTGACAAAGCCTTGAAAAATCTGAAATCGAGTCTGGTAAAAATTTGGTTTTTTAACCAGAAAAAAGACTTCACTTTGTACATTTGCTGGACTTTGTATAAAAAGCTTTCACTGAACAGAACAGATTTCAACAAAAGAAAGCTTGCTCATTGATCCACCCTGGGCGGATGCTGCTGAACAGAACAGAAGCGAGGTAGAAAGCAGAGAAGAGTACAAGGAGGAGACAGAGGGCGAGGGGGGCTGCAGGAAGAAGATTTCCTGGCTCTCCTGAGGCGAAGTATCAACACTAGAGAGGTACACAGCAGCAGGAGTTTGCAGTTTCACTCCATGCCTCAGAACGGCTCAGAGTTTGAGCATTCTAAATTTTCAAAGCAAAACACTTTAGCCATTTATGTTTAATTTTTAATTGGACATAGAGTTTTCCTCGTTCATCTATTCTTTTTACTAGGAATTAGCAAACTTCTGCTCTGATTTGTCCTGATATGGAAACATCTACCAAAGGTGTCACTAGATCCTGGATCAAGTGGCCCTGGTTCCCTGCTTACTGGGTCTTTGGTAAAGCCACTTGAGTCCCTGTCACTGGGATGACTTGTTCCCAAGGAACCTGCTCCCCCTCATTCTTCTCTGAAAAGCTTCACGCTCCCCATTTAGGTCCTGACTGAATCATCCCCACCTCAGTGAGAGGTCTTCCTGCCTCACCTTATAGTTCACTCCCATTAGACTCTAAGCTCTGCGAGGACAAGCGTCTGGCACAAGATACAACCACAGTAAGAAAACAATGCATGAAACAGAACCAGATGTGTGAGTCTATGATCGACTGAGCAAAACCTAATCTGGGTTCCAATACCCTTTCATGGACCATGAGGCAGTATATTGAGTCTTGAGGTCAGGAAAAAGCTCTCTGTCCTCAAACACAATGCCCCTTTGCTTAGGCTAAATGGGCCTACGGCACTGCCAGCAAAGGGGGCAGGTCCTAGGAGTACCTCCCAGCTCCCTTCCACTGTTTCTTTAGTTTCAGGAGCAGATACTGACTCAATTTCAACTTTTGAAACTTTTGTTGAAATTTTGGGAGCTGTTTTTGTTTTTGTTTTCAGGGAGTGTTTTGTTGCAGTTTTCAGGGGCTTTCTTGTTCAACACACTAACACACCACAAGCAGTCTCCTACAACAAGCAATGGCCTCTCTACCTGTTTGGATGGCAAGTTTCACAGTACTGGTCATCCGGACACATCCATTTCAATGTCTCCAACAGGGGTACCATGCAATACACCAGAATAAACTAGGGAAGCCTGAGGAATTTCAGATCAGTATCAGGTAGGACAGGGAAGGCAGGACAGGGAAGGCTCAGAGTCAAATCCTTGGGATACAGTACTTACCACACATCAGCTTTCCTGGCATTGAGCATTAAAGTAGGCGAGGCCCTACAGGTCAACTCTGCTGAGCTTTAGTGTCCAGGGAGCACAGCGTTGGCCCAGACCACATGGCAAGGCTTTCCAGCCCTCTCTCATTTACATGAGCCTGAGAATTCATTTGCATAAACAAACTCCAGAGAGTCCACAACCCTGCTATAGAAGTATAGCTTGCTGGCTGCAGCCTCCTGCACCAGCCACGGTAATGTAGCGAGGAGTACTGAGAAGGCTGTGGATGCTGGCAAACGTGCCTGGAATCCCATTTGGATTCTAACCAAAATCAAGCCAGACTTCATAAGGCAGCTCTTCAGCACCACAGCGTCACAGAAGGCAAAGCATCCTTGCACTCCAAGGTCCAGCTCTCCACTTAAAACTGCGGACAAACCCTACCCCAAATCAACATACAGTGACACTGCGACGCTGCTCACAGGTCTTCACATTTTAAAAGATACACACCCCAATTAAGGAGAAAATTGCAAGGACATTTTCTGAATGAATTAACAAAACACACCACACTACCCACTGTCACAGAACAATGAAATATTGTTAGCATCGGTGACTGGAAGTTGCATTTCACCAACATCTATGAAGAACTCAACAGTGTTCCAGAAGCTTTGCAGGGGACTTCCGCTGACCTCCTTGTCACCATCAGCTTCAATCTTTCCCCTCTTCAAACCTCTTCCTGCTTCAATCCCAAGAAGCCAGCTAGAACAGTCCTGTGTTTGTTCTGTTATCAGGCTCACAAATAATGAGGAGTTAAGGAAAGGAGGGAAGGAAGAGGAATGTAAGTGGCAGACAGTGGCAAGGAGTGAAGGAAGGATCTCGGTCAGAAATAACAAGTTTTGCAGAAGAGGAACCTAAGAAAAAATAGGGGACTGCCATCTGTGGAGGACAAAGGTGACAGGAAAAAAGTAAGCAAGGTCAGTACTCCTCTCCAACCGGCCTAGACTTAGGCAAGCTGTTCACAACCTAAAGAGGTCCTCTAAGGTCCTCTGCTGCAGTCCCCACAGGACCTTGGAGCAGAGCCTCCAACAACTGTCACAACAGATGAGCTTCTGTCCACTTCTTCAGGGACAAGGACGTTCCGCCAGGCAGCCTCATTCACCTTCACAGCTCTGCACATCTAGCTATTCCTTCCCGCTCCAAGGGAGTAAAAGTGGCAGAAAGTGGCAGAGACATGCTCCTCCTGCACAACGATTCCAAAAGCTGTCCCCACGCTGTCAAGAGACCCACAGACCTGAATGTGGTCCCCCCTGACCTCACCAGGACTCCACTGAAGCTGGTCAGCTGGAATACAAGCTGGGCCTGGGCTCAGTCACTGAGTGTTTCCATAAATTCTGCTGCACATGACCAGCACAAGGCACGGGATCATCAGAAATGTCCTCAAAGAGCCCACGTGTTGAGAGGAAGGCAGGAGGATGGGGTTGCACCAGTCAGAGCTCTGGGGCACCTGGTCCAATCAGCGCCTCTGCAGAACTAGAGAAATGATACGTTCTTCCATTGAACAAGCCCATTCTGCGAACAATCTGCAATGGATCAACTGTATAACTGGTCTGGAGACACAGGTGAACATCTCAAGGTCTTTGCTATGACGTAATTGAGAACTTAACCACAACATTTAGTCATCGTAGGAAGGCAAGGCAGAGCAGAAGCAGGACAAAGCAGAAGATGCAGCACACAGACTGAGTAGAAACTCTCTGATCATCAAGCGAAACTTCTGGAGAGTCCTGAAGACTGAATCAGAATCCCAATCCCCAAAACAATCTCATCTGTTTTTAAAAAATTCCAGAAAACTCTAACCCGGGTAATAGTACAGCTCATAAAATCTTCCCTCAAAACACTAATTCTCATCAG
>PVKN010006198.1:6870-29146 GCA_004027915.1 Capromys pilorides
AATTTTATTTATTTATTTATTTGTTTGCTTGTTGTGTTTGTTTGTTTCTTTATTTATTCATTTTGTGGCTGGCTCAGCCTGCCCTGGTGGTGGCGCTGGCGCAGCATGTGGTGCCGGGGATCGAACTGCAGTCCCCGCAGTTGCCTGAGCCCTCCTAAGCAGGCGCTTTAGACCACTGAACCATCTCGCCGGCCCCCTCAAGGCGGTCTTGAAATCTATGTAGCCCAGGCTGTTCTCATACTTGTAGCAATCTTCCTACATCAGCCTCTCCAGTGCTAGAATTAGAGATTATCCTCCCTTTTTACTAAGAGTCTCCTATGATTGCCCAGGCTGGCCTTTTATTCCTGGACCTAAATGATTTTCCTGACTTAGCTTCCTAGCTGGAACTGTTTAGCCCAGTGGCTCTTTCATTTGTTTGCAACACTAGGGATTGAACCCAGAGCCTTCGCACTAAGCTACATTCTCCCCCCATTTTTATTTTTTATTTTGAGACAGGGTCTCATTAAGTTGATAAACTGCTCTCAGGTAGGGTTCCAACTTTTTGTTGCTGTTTTTTTTTTTTCTTTTTGACATAGTCTTGCTTTGCACTTTGGGCTGGCTTGAGCTCACTTTGTAGCCCAGGATGGCCTCAAACTAGTAAGGATCCTGCTGCCTCAGCCTCCCAAATACTGGGATTACAGGCATGGCACCACTATGCCTGGCTGATTCTGTCCTTTGAAGAGATAATCAAGAGCCAGACATGGTGACATATGCTTATTAGTTTCAGCACTCAGGTGGCTGAGAAAGAAGAATATCAGCAGCTCTAGGCCAGCCTGGGCTACACAGTTGAGTTCAAGGCCAGCATGGACTATAAAGAAAGACCCTAGCTAGGTGCCAGGGAGATAACTCTGTGGCACAAGTGCCTGACTGGCAATTGCAAGGTCATAAGTTTGAACCCCGGTCCCACCAAAAAAAAAAAAAAGACCCTAGACCCTAGCTAATTAAAAAATAAAATAAATTTAAAAAAAAAAAAACAATCAAGTATAGTTTGCACCCAGCTAACATGCAGGAAGCAATGCCTTCCAGCGAATATCTGCCAATTATAGGAGGCTAATTCTGGCTTTAAAGAGCTTCATTCAGCAACCAGTATATTTACTGAATACCAGATTTTCTGCTAGGTGCTACGGGTAGAACAGAAATAAAAAGTCCCAAACCCTTGCTATCAAAGGCCAAGAAAATAGCTCGGTGGAATAAGTGCTTGCCTGGCAAGCACAAGGTCCTGAGTTTGATCCCTGGTACTACCACACAAAACAAAACCCTTGCTATTATGGGGCTTATGTTTCAGAAGGGTAGACAAATAACACAAATAAGTGAAATATAAGGCGAAGCGGGGCCGGCGAGATGGTTCAGCGGTCTAAAGTGCCTGCTTAGGCAACCACAGGGACCGCGGTTCGATCCCCAGCACCACATGCTGCACCAGCCCCACCCCCAGGGCAGGCTGAGCCAGCCATAACACAAACAAATAAATGAGGTTTAAGAAAATAAAAATAAACTTTAAAAAAAAAATAAGAAGCGGACAAGTGCTAGGGGAATAAGGCAGAGCTGGGAGAGAAGGCATTGTGTGTGAGGTTTGTAATTTTATTTTTTTGGCGGGGTGTGTTTTTTGTTTGATTTGGTTTAGGCTTTTTTTGAGATAGGATCTCCCTGTGTAATTCATGACAGTCTTGAAATCGCTAGCCCAGGCTGACCTCAAACTCAGGATGATACTCCTGCCTCAGCCTCCTAAATGCTGGGATTACAGGCATACACCACCACACCCAGCTGAGTTTGCAGTTATAACTTGTAGGTCGCTTTTCCTCCCTGGCTGTCTGAGCAGCTGTTGCCATCATGAATGACACGGTAACTACCCAAACCCGGAAGTTTATGACCAACCGACTTCTTCAAAGGAAACAAATGGTCATTGATGTCCTTCACCCTGGGAAAGCAACAATACCTAAGACAGAAATTCGGGAAAAACTCACCAAAATGTACAAGACCACACCAGATGTCATTTTTGTGTTTGGATTCAGAACCCATTTTGGTGGTGGCAAGACAAGTGGCTTTGGCATGATTTATGATTCCCTGGATTATGTGAAGAAAAACGAGCCCGAACATAGACTTGCAAGACATGGCCTATATGAGAAGTAAAAGACCTCAAGAAAGCAGTGGAAAGAACGCAAGAACAGAGTGAAGAAAGTCGGGCACCGCAAAGGCCAACGTAGGTGCTGGCAAAAAGTGAGCTGGAGATTGGGGAACAGCCGAAGGAACAGATTCTGCAGCACCTGTCTGCAGTGACTGCGAGTGTTTTCACAAGAGGCTTTAATAAACTGTAAAACCCTCAAGAAAAAAAAAATAACCTGTAGGTCAAGGAAGGTCAGGAGGGGTTGGGGCTCACTGGACAGAGACCTATAGGAGGACAATGGGTGACTCCTGGATATTTAGAACAAGAGGATGCATAATCCTAGCACTGCAGATGCTGAGGCAGTAGGATCACTGCAAGTTGGAGCCCCAGCTTGGGCTACATAGTGAGTTTGTGGCCAGACTACCTTGCCTAAAAAAAAAGATGCAAGCAAAGGAAACAGCAAGTGCAAAGCCCTTCAGGAGTGAGAGACTCATTAGCAGAAAAGTCAGGTCAGTGGAACTGAGGAGGAGAAGGGACAGACCCAAGTGTCTGTTACCTGATTCAAATGCTCTTGATTTCCAAAGCTCTCAGAAAGAAGGAAATTGGCACCTTGTCCTTAACCCCACCTCCCAAAGGGACTTGGAGGAACACTTTTCCTAAAAGATGGGGGACAATGTGATGGGGTACCCTGCAGCATAGTGACTAACCCTTCCTGTTATGCTTTGTATCTATTTGTGTCTAGTTATCCTCCCCACAAAGCCTCATGCAGCCATGAGGAGGCTTCTGGAGTTTGTGTTTTTTTTTTTTTTTTTTGTATTTTTAGTAGTGTCTATAGGATCTCACTATGTAGATCAGACTTGTAGTGATCCACCTATGTTCTACCTCCCAAGAGCTGGGATTACAGGCCTGCACCACCATGCCCAGTCTCAATCACTGTCTCCACAAGCATAGGGTGGGGGGCCACAGCAGGCTAGGAACAGAACCTGGCCCCTGCCCTCTGCCTAAACAGGCACTTTAATCTGCTGATTTATTTGGCCAGCCCTTGTGATTGATTCTTGATCCAATGCTGGGATTGCATGTGTGAGTGCTACTTCCTGGCCCTGGGGTGGGTAATCTGCATTACAATTTTTTTTTATTTTTGGCAGGACTGGGGTTTGAACTCTCAGCCTTGCACTTGCCAAGCAGGCACTTGTGCCACAGAGCTATCTCCCCAGCCCCTGCATTACAATTTAATGAGGGGAAAGAGGCTAGCTAGCAGCCACAACTGCTGTCCCTCCCTTTGCTCTTTGTCATATTCATGAATCATTTTGCTCTCCACCATGTGCCACTCTGCTTGGGAGGCCAGTTGAGTATGGGTTGAAACCTCCACTAACTGTTAGCTAAATAAACCTTTTTTTCCTTAATTTTGGGTGTTGGAGGGCCAGTCAAATAGCTCAGCAGATTAAAGCACCTGCAAGCAGACTCAGAGGCCAGGGGTTCAATCCCTGGGTCTACTATGCTGGCCACACCCCTGAGGCACACTGAGACAGCAATTGAGACTGGGCATGGTGGTGCCTGCCTGTAATCCCAGCTCTTAGGAGGCTGTAAAGAGGCAGATCACTATGAATATGCTGTAGTAGTAAGATCCTGAACACCCTGTAGATCCTTCCCTAAAAAATACAAAAAAAAAAAAGAAAAAAGATGGTCTCCCAAATTTTGGGTGTTGGATATTTGGTCCCAGCAGCAAGAGAAAAGCAACTGAGACATTTTTTCAACAGCCTTCAGCCACGTCCCCATAGGAATGTGTTACTGACCTTTCCAGGAAAGCTTGGCTTCCTATCTTCCCAATCCCCTCTGTATCCCAAGACCCTCTTTGGAGTCCCTTCACATACCTAATACCCACCTCCAGAAACTACTTTTTTTTTCCCTCGGGACAGGGGTTCAAACTCACGACCTTGCACTTGTCAGGCAGGCACTTGTGCCACGGAGCTATCTCCCCGGCCCCTGCAGAAACTACTTTTGCACATTGTAAGAGCAGTCCTTAGCTGGACACAGTGTATACCCATAGTCCCAGCTACTTAGGAGGCCTTGGCAGGATGGTCTTTTGAACCAGCAGCCGCGAGGGCCAGCCTGCAAAAAACAGCAAGACAGAGTCTCAAAAAGAGAGCCATCTCACTTTTCAGCCAGAACTGCCATCTTCCAGTAATTTGTCAAAATGACTAACACAAAGGGCAAGAGAAGGGGAACCCGGTATATGTTCTCCAGGCCTTTTAGAAAACACGGGGTTGTTCCTTTGGCCACATACATGTGAATCTACAAAAAGGGTGACATTGTAGACATCAAGGGAATGGATACTGTGCAAAAAGGAATGCCTCACAAATGTTACCATGGCAAAACAGGAACAGTCTCTGATGTTACCCAGCATGCTGTTGGGATTGTTGTAAACAAGCAAGTTAAGGGCAAACTACTTGCCAAGAGGATTAATGTACGTATTGAGCATGTTAAACACTCAAAAAGTCATGATAGCTTCCTGAAACGTGTCAAGGAAAATGATCAGAAAAAGAAAGAAGCCAAAGAGAAATGTACCAAAACAAACAAACAAAAAAAACCCAAAGGTACCTGGGTTCACCTGAAGCTCCGGCCCGCCCCTCCCAGAGAAGCACACTTTGTAAGGATCAATGGGAAGGAACCTGAGTTGCTGGAACCTGTTCCCTATGCATTCATGGCATAACCTGGGATGTTGCTCTGCCATTTGCCACCTAATTGGCAGCTTAAGTGTTCTAGGTCCTATATAAAAATAAAATTGTCCTGTGTTACAAGGGTGATTTTCTTAGTTGAAGAGGTATGTGGTGCCTTCTTACCTCAAAAATATTTCAGCAGATTTTCACTGTGGCTAGTAATTGTGTCTGGTCTTTACTCTTCAGTGTTTTTTTTTTTATTTTTTTTATTTTTTTGCAGAACTGGGGATCGAACTCAGAACCTTGCACTTGCCAGGCAGGCACTTGTGCCCCTGAGCTATCTCCCCAGCCCCTCTTCAGTGTTTTTCTTGCTGAAAAGTACTGCTGAGGTATTGTGCAGGTGTATACCCAAATATTTATAAAATATTTACACTGGCTTGAAGATCTTGTAAATCACCATGGGGAAAAGATGCATCCAAATAAATGGAAGTCACTTCAGAAACAAATGTAAGTCCAATTCAGTTAAATAAGTTGTTTAAAGCAAAGAGAGAGAGAGAGAGAGAGAGAGAGAGAGAGAGAGAGAGAGAGAGAGAGAGCGCGCCATAGGCTCTGTCCCTTCCACTCTGGAGGGCCACAGGGCTCTGCCACAATCCCTGTTCTGCTGTGAACTGCTAGGGTGGGAGATACACAGGGAGACGGCTGGAAACTGGGGACCCTAAGACATCCCTGCTGTGTCCAAGAGGATAAACACATGTTCGCTGCCATAGCATGTGGATGAAAATCAAATTGCCCTCGTTCTCATCCAGTTCACCCTCTGCACCTGCCCTCTTGTCAACCATAGGGTGCTAAGGGTACTAAGAAGGACATCAGGCCTCCCAGCTACCAGGAAAGTGTTGACAAAGTTATAGCCACTGATTTCTCTTTAGAAGAATCTGCTCTGCAGTATTCATTCTGCATGGGGATGTGACGTCACAGAATCATAAAAACCTAGTCCTTGGGGCCGGGGAGATAGCTCAGTAGAATAAGTGTTTGGTGGCAACTAGTAATTTCAGTTACTGCTATACTCTCTCTCAAGTAAACGGTTGGTTTACAAGAAAACAACCCCTGGAAAGTGCAGGGTCCTGAGTTCAATTCCCAGTACTGCAAAGAAATAAATAACCTGGTCCTGGCCACACGGTGTGGTGGTGCATACCCCAGCACTCAGCACTCGGGAATCTGAGGAAGGAAGATCCCTGCGAGTTCAAGGCCAGCCTGAACTGCATAGTGAGACCCTATCTCAAAAAAAGACAAAAGAAACAAAAACAAGACAACAAAACCCAAACCTGGTCATCCTGCTATCTGCTCACCACACCTGATCACCTTTTGGGAGCAAGGCAGAGCCCTGGACTATGAAGAGTCAAGAGGTGGCAGCCAGGCTCCTAGTTGCCACCAGAAATGCAAACTATGAAATTAGCAGAGAAGCTGGGTAGTGAGGCCCAACTCCATAGAGAAGCAGCCCCACTCCACTCCAGTGATGAAATGCAGTGGTAGGCCAGGCGCCACACCACTGAAGGTCACAGGAAGCAGCAGCCCCCCCCACCCCCACCCCCCTGCAGGACTGTAAGGAGGTCCCACTGTGCTATGGCTGCAGTTTCTTTTTTTTTTTTTTTTAAGCTTTATTTATGTTATGGCCTACTCAGCTTGCCCTTGGGGTGGGGCTGGTGCAGCATGTGGTGCTGGGAATTGAACTGCAGTCCCTGCTGTTGCCTAAGCAGCACTCGAGACCACTGAGCTATCTCACCAGCCCAGCTGCAGAGTTTCGGATCAAAACATCCTTCAGTGATTTCTGCCTGTAGATAAGGTTTGATTGTCTTCTAATTATTTCCATGTGAAATTTTGTTTTATTTTGTCACAGAAAAGTGTTTTTGTTTTTTTTTTTGCATTTTCTTAATAATATCTATTCATGTTAGCCAGGTATAGTAGCACATGCCTGTAATCCCAGCACTTGGGAGGCTGAGGCAGGAGGATCAGTGTGAGTTCGAGACCAGCCTGGGCTACAAAAGTGAGCTCAAGGCCGGCCTGAACTGCATAGCGAGACCCTGTCTCAAAAAGACAAAAAAAAAAAATAAAACTACTCATATTAATTAAACTATATTACAAAAGTGGATGTGTGGGCCAGGGATATAGCTCAGAGCCACAGTGCCTGCCAAGCATGAAATTGTGTTTGATTCCCAGTATCTTAAAAAAAAAAAGTGGACATGTGGGAAACCGATTTTATCTTTTTCTGGTTTGAACAGTTTGAGTGTGTGATTGGAAGCAGAAAAGAAAGGAAACATAGCAGGAGCAAAACCATGCACTTATGTACACAGGATGAATTAGATACTGGTCCTAAGAACCTTCAAAAGGTTTTTCACATTGATAATAGCAATGTGCAACACTAAAACTATGCTTGGAATGCCTGTCATTCTGGTCTTTTAGATGTGTGCTGCTTCTAATGTAATTTCAGTTACTGCTATACTCTCTCAAGTAAATGGTTGGTTTACAAGAAAACAAAAAAAAGGGTATTAAATGAGAGTAAGAGACTAGGCAAAATGCAATAGGATTGACAGGCTACAATTTTGTACATCCTTGGGTTTCTAAATGTCTATGTAAAAATGTATAACTGCTTTTATCACATTCTATAAAGATTTATTAGAATATAATTGATGAAAAATACCAATTCCAAGTTAAGTCTAAGATGTTTGATATTCATAAAGACAGTGATGTTAAATTCAAAATACCTATGTTATAGAGTAATAGTATCACAAAGCTTCTCTTTTGGAGGGTTAAGAATGTAAGTTTACAAGGGGCTGGAGAGATATCTCTGTGGCACAAGTGCCTGCCTATCAAGTACAAGGTTGTGAGTTCAAACCCTGGTTCCACCAAAAAAAAAAAAAAAAAAGATTTGATGAACTTGATTTTGGCAAGAGGGAGAAGATCTTTGTCTCTGCAAAACTAAAAGTCACATAATGGGGACAGGGCACCAAAGCTAGGTCTCCTGCTGGTCCTACCCACCTCTTTGGTCAGAATCATACTTTTTTCTTCTTTTTTTTTTTTAACATTTTTTTTTTAATTTTAATTTTTTTTTATGGCCGGCTCAGCCTGCCCTGGGGGGTGAGGCTGGCGCAGCATGTGGCACTGGGGGATTGAACCACAGTTCTTGCAGTTGCCTAAGCTTGCCTAAACAGGTGCTTTAGACCGCTGAGCCATCTTGCTGGCCCCCATACTTTTTTCTTAGACAAAACTATCTCCCATTTACCATATATTCCCCCTGCTCACAAGTGTGTCTCCTCCCCAGGCCCCATATCTGTCAACACACACAGGAGCCTTCCCTACACAAGGAAGTCACTTTCTTAGTGGGATAGGTCTTGGGTTGATCAGGAAGCAAAACCCACCATTCTAGCTACAAATCCTTAGGTATTTGTAGATACCTAAGGGAGATAGTACAGCAGCATAAGCGCCATCTGCTGCCTGGCAAGCACAAGGTCCTGAGTTCAATTCCCCAATACCATAAAAAAAAAAAAAAAAATAGGCAAATCCTTACGCAAGAAGGGAAGCGGAGCTGAGCATGGTGGGGTATATCTGTAACCCCAGCACTCAGAAAGCTGAGGCAGGATTGCCTTGAGTTTAAGGTCATTCTAGGCTACATAAGTGAAATCAATGCTAGCATACACTGCATAGCAAGACTCTTTCTCAAAAAATAGAGAAAGAGAGAGAGAGAATATGAATAATACTGGCAAGATAGTTCAGTGGACTAAGCGTCTGTTTTGGCAAGTATAGGGACCAGGGTTTGATCCCTGGTCCCACATGCCATGCCAGCCCCACCCCCGAAGCATGCTGAGTTGACACCTGAATCTGGGCATGGTGTTACATACCTGTAATCCCAGTGCTGGGGAGGCTGAAAAATAGGAGGACTACTATGAGTCTGATTGAACCCATGGCCTCACACTGAGTTATACCCTAGCCCTTCTTACTTTTTATTGAGATAGGGCTTCAGTGACTAACTTCCCAGGCTGGGCTCAGATTTGCAATTCTCCTGCCTCATCCTCCCGGAATACTGAGCTTATGTGAGGGCAGATGACAGGCATACACCACCACAGTTGGCATAATTTATTTATTCTGGCAGTGGGTCTTGCATGCTAGGCAAGCACTGTACTACTGAGCCACATCCCCAGCCCTCAGTCATGACTTTTTTTCTCGTCATCTCCTCTCTTCCCTTTCTCCTCTTTCCTCCTCTTCCTCCTTCTTGCAATACTTGGGATTGAACCTAAAGTCTTTGCACTAAGCTACATTCCTAACCATTCTTATTTTAAAATTTTGAGACAGGGTCTCATTAAGTCTGCTGCACTTGGGGTGGTGGTATAGCTCAGAGGACTAAGCATTTGCTTAGGGAAGCACAGGGGCCAGGGTTCGGTTCCTGGCCCTGCCTGCCGTGCTGGCCCTGCTCTCAGTGTGCTGAGCCGGTGATGGAGTCTGGGTGCAGTGGTGCGTGCCTGTAATCCCAGCACTTGGGAGGCAGGAAACATAAGGATCACTATGAGTCTGAGCTGCGTACTGAGATCCTGTCCAAAAAAGAAAAAAAGGAAAGGAAAAAGTCTGCTACATTTTCTAGACTGTGCTAGAACCTGTAATCCTCCTGCCTTAGAGTACTGGAGTGCTGGAATTACAAGCATGTACCACCACTCCTAGTTCTTATTCTCTTATTCATTCTCTCTCTCTCTCTCTCTCTCTCTCTCTTTCTTTGTATTTTAGGGAAGGGTCAACAGGGTCTTCAGGGTCTCACTACTAGATCAGACTTGTAGTGATCCACCTGTTTATAGCCTCCCAAGAGCTGGGATTACAAGTGCATACCACCATACCCAGTTTTCTTCTTTTTATTTTTCTTCACAATTTTTTGGGGCCAGGGAGATAGCTCAGGGGCACAAGTGCCTGCCTGGCAAATGCAAGGTCCTGAATTTGATCCCTGCTTCTGTAAAAAAAAAAGAAAGAAATTCTACAATGGCTGGTGAGATGGTCCAGTGGTCTAAAGCCCCTGCTTATGCAAGCTTAGGCAACCACAAGGACCACGGTTTGATCCCCAGCACCACATGCTGTGCCAGCCCCACCCCCAGGGCAGGCTGAGCTGGCAATAATAATAATAACAATAATAATAACAACAACAACAACAACAATAAATGATAAAGATCATTATTAAAAAAGAAACTCTATCTACAATTTTGTCCAGCCTGGACTGGAGAAATAGCTCAGAAGTCTAAAGCGCCTGCTTAGGCAAGCTTAGGCAACTGCAGGGACTGCAGTTCGATCCCGGGTACCACATGCTGCACCAGCCCCATGGCCAGGGCAGGCTGAGCCAGCCATAACATAAATTAATAAAAACAACTACAAAGCCGGGCGTGATGGCGCACACCTGTAATCCCAGCACTTGGGAGGCTGAGGCGGGAGGATAGGTGCAAGTTCCAGACCAGCCTGGGCTACAAAAGTGAGCTGAAGGTCAGCCTGAACTGCATAGTGAGACCCTGTCTCAAAAAGACAAAAAAATAAAAAATAAAAATAAATAAATTAAATTTAAAAAAACAACTACAACAAGAAACAATTTTTTTCCAGCCTGGATGAGGTCTGGCCTTGAAACCTGGCTATTCTGGGAAATGAAGAGCAGTCACTGGGGCTGGTGAGATAGCTCAGCAGTTTAAGTGTTTAAGCGTCATGCAGTTGGCCACTGAAAGTAGGCATGGTGGCATATGCCTGTAATCACAGCACTGAGGCTAAAGTAGGAGGCTCTCTAGGAGTCCAAGCGGTACAGCAAAACCCTATACCAAATACATAAATAAGAAAAAAAAAAAAAAAGGAGGGGCTGGGGAGATAGCTCCATGACACAAGTGTCTGCCTGGCAAGTGCAAAGTCGTGAGTCTGCACCTGGGTCCTACCAAAAAAAAAAAAAAAGAGCAGCCACTTCTCTTTCTCAAAGGACCAGCTTCTTCCACCAGCTTTCAGTGACACACTGGGCTGTGTCAGGGTCAGGATGAGTCAGCCACATGAGGAAAAGTTCCTTCTTTCCTGCTCCCCTTCCCAGGGAGGCCGAGGAATGTGTGAGGTGGGTAGAGAAGAGCCGACATATTCATTAAGCCAGAATCCAGGGCTCACTGTTTTTAAAATATAGATTTCTGCCACCCCTCTGTTCCCTCCCAATTCCTGTGTCATAAATCTGAGCAGAGGGCAGAGTGACCAGAGCTCTTCCAGGATTTGAATTCCACTTCCTCAGCAGCTGCGCCTCTCTAGAAAAGGTACTTAAATCCTCCAGTCGTCTCTGAAATTAGGATAGCCCTGGTCCATAAAGTTGCCCAGCCTGGGCTCCAATTTGTGATGTCCTTCCTCAGCCTCCCAGAGAGCTGGGATTACAGGACAAAAATTCCATTTTTACCCCTAGCTGGCACATTTCATTCCCTTTGCCTTGAATTCCCTTCCCCACTTGCCCTCTGACATTCAACCTGAGCCACTTCTTTTGGGAAGCCTTTAGTGGACCTCATCATAGCATTTGTCATTCCTTCCTCATTAACCATTTCCTGCCTCCCACTGAACTCAGCCACAGCACTGATCACCCTTTGAACCGGTTAAGCAAACACAGTATCAATGATTACTTGCTGAAAGAATCAATGACAAATGTCAGCCAGTCTAGGATAAAGCTAGAGGAGCCAGCAAAGAAAGACATTTATCAGAGCCTTGCTTGGAACTCAGGCCCTGAAATCAGGTCTTTCCTACCCCAATTATTTTTTTCCTCCTGCTTCAACCTGCCTGAGTGGTAGGATTACAGGTGTGTACCACATTGATGGCATTTATTTTGCCGTATTGAGGACTGAATCCAGGGCTTACTCTCTCAGCTACAGCCCCAGCCCTCTTTAAAATTTATTTATTTTTTTTATTTTTTTATTTTTTTGGTGTTCTGGAGGCCTTCACATTGAGATACATACTCAGTTCTTTTGTGCTGCCCATCCTGTCAGGCCAAGTGACACACGCCTATAATCCTAGCATTCCGTAGGCTGATGCAGGATGATTGTCCCTTTGAGGCCAACCTAGAGTAAGGAATGAGTTCAAAACCTGCTTGAATTACAGTCTCAAGGCAAGACAAGACAAAACAAAAACCCAAATAAATAAATAGCTCAGCCTCAGGTCAAAGTTGTGATCCCCTTGCACATCCTCCGAGAGTGTTTCTTTTTTTTTTTAATGACCGGCTCAGCCTGCCTGGGGGATGGTGCTGGCACAGCATGTGGTGGCAGGGATCGAACTGTGGTCCCTGAGGTTGCTTAAGCACGTGCTTTAGACCACTGAGCCATCTTGCTGGCCCCCTCCCAGAGTGTTTCTACCTCAATTCTCTATTTTTTTTCCCTACTTCAATTCTTGAGTGGGAGAGGCGGCGTGGTGGCGCGTGCCTGTAATCCCAGCTGTTGGTGGGATTACAAGCGCTACAAGTCTGATCTAGTAGTGAGATCCTGAACACCCTGCTGACCCTTCCCTAAAATAAAAAATAAAAAGATTTTTTTTTTTTCGGGACCAGGGTTCAAACTCATGACCTTACCCTTGCCCGGCAGGGACTTGTGCCACGGAGCTATCTCCCCAGCACCCCCGAAAAAAAATCTTCAGTGGGAGTCTCTACCTGTAAATTTCGGCCCTTCCAGGAACTTGAAACCCAACGTAGAGCACATCAGCCACCACCCCTGAAAACTCAAACTGCTGCGCTTGAGGGCTGAGGCTCCGCCTCCTCAGCTATAGACTCCGCCTCCTCTTCCTCTGCAGTCCTGCTTCGGGCCAGACGGCGACGCCCATGAGGCCGCATGCGCAGTGCGCGGGCTAAGTCCTCTTTGCCCTTCTCCCTATGGCGAGCACCGGTCCCCTTCCCGGCAGCCTTCCTCGGTCAGAGAGTGCGTCACTTCCGGTGGGGAAGGCCCGCCGCCGCCGCCGCCATTTCGGGCGCTGCTGTGAGGCTGCGACCGGAGCCGGTCCGCTGGGCGGCGGGCGCCGGGGCTGGAGGGGCGCGCGCTGCGGCGGCGGCCCAGCGTGTAGTCGCGAAGGCCACCATGGCGGGCAACTTCGACTCGGAGGAACGAAGTAGCTGGTACTGGGGCCGGCTGAGCCGGCAGGAGGCGGTGGCGCTGTTGCAGGGCCAGCGGCACGGGGTGTTCTTGGTGCGGGACTCGAGCACCAGCCCCGGGGACTATGTGCTGAGTGTCTCCGAGAACTCTCGCGTCTCGCACTACATCATCAACAGCAGCGGCCCGCGCCCGCCGGTGCCAGCGTCGCCCGCTCAGCCTCCGCCCGGTGAGGGACGCACGGGATGGGAGGCCCCGGACGGGGTTGCGGGCCGCGGAACCCCAAGCCTAGCCGGCCGTTTCTTGCGAGGTGACCCCCACGATTTGGGTAGAGGGCTGGAGCCCAGGCTCAGTTCCCACCAACCACGGGTGTGTGGGGGAGGAGGAGCTGCTGATCGTGGCCGCTGGGTGTGCCTTGGGAGGACAGCCCAGGGGAAGGGGAACTGCTCCGGCCCCAGGGTGGGGCTTGCGCCCGGGCCAGGAACAAGGGCAGGGCAAGGCAGGTCTCCCGCTACGTGGGGACAAAGAGCTGAGGGGTGTTGGCACTGCGGGGTCATCACTTGGCAGCGGTGCCCACGATCAATCCGGTAATCCTACAAGTGGCTCTGAGGCTTGAAACATTTCCTGCAGTGTTGGGAGAACTGGGTTTGGCTATACTCCCACGGTGGCCTTCAGTAGGAAGTCCCCACATACTGGCTGGAAGGGATGGAGACACCCTCAGGAAACCGTCAGTTTTTTCCTTTCTTGGGCATTTTTCCAAAATGCTTTTACTGTCCTCTTCCCCTATGGAGGATGAAGGTGGTGAACCAAGTGCCGTGATGCTAGAAAAATGCCTCTTGCCAGCTTTGAGTACATTGGTGCCTAGTTGGGTCCAAGAGATCTAATGTCCAGAAGACTGTCGGGTTTCTAGTTTTCAAAATATTTTCTGGAAAAAAGGTTCTCGAGATTTTCTTATTCCCTGAAAATAAACCAGAGATATGCCAATGGAAACAATCCTTTCCTTGAAGGTGAATAGAAACTTCATTTTCCTTGGGCTTAAACATTGTTGGTCTTCTACTTCTGGGTCTCTTTGCTCAGTAAGCTGAGGCTGTGGCTGGAGTCTTTGGATGTGGGTAACAGATCTGCTGGATCTATTTAGTCATCTTGTCAAGGATCACTGAAATGGGGCTGCCCAGTCAGTGTTACTGGTATTGTTTGGGGGAACATTAAGGAAATATATGCACTTAATCTGAGGTTACTGTTGGCTGTGTATCTGTGTAGCAGCACCAAGAGGCGTAGTGCCTACGCACTGCTTTCTCCTCACCAGCTAAGACCTAGGCTAGTCTCTGTGAGTTATGAACCTCCTGAGCAACTCTGCAAATCTGTTCTTGTAGGATAATCCTAATTTAGATTTTCTATCAAGAAACGGCAAGATGAGATGAACAGCCTGTTTATTAACAAAAATATTCATTTTTCTTTTAAACGAGTGTGGAGTCGTTATTTATTTGGTATGGGGAATCAAACTCAGGACCTTCCCCTTGCCAGGCAGGTCCTGTGCCAGCTGAGCTGTATCCCTGGCATGGGTTCTGTTGAATTAACAAAGTATCCTATGTAGCTGACAGTGTTCCCAGAACTTGGGAGGCTGAGGCAGTAGGATCACTGATTTTGAGGTCAGCCTAGCAAATTCAGAGCCAGCCAAAACTACACGAGGAGGCTGCCGGCCATGGTGATGCACGCCTGTCCTCCCAGCATTTGGGAGGCTGAGGCAGGAGGATTGGTGCGAGTTCAAGACCAGCCTGGGTTACAAAAAGTGAGCTCAAGGCCAGCCTGAACTGCATAGCAAGACCCTATCTCAAAAAAGACAAAAAGAAAAAAAAGAAAAAAAAAGGCTGTTATCTCAAAAAATAAAACAAATTATCCTATATCTTTCTCAGTCTGGTCACTTTGAAACATTGTAACATGAGATGGGATTATTGATGCAACATGTATTTGCCCCAAACCAAGTATTCTGGTTATATTTACCTCAAACATACATTTGTTCTCAAACAGATTAATTTTACTTGATGCTACCTTTGAGGTCATCTGGGGTTATGTGTTAGTTATAGTACCATGATGGTAAACTAAAACGAGTTCATTCAGTTCTCAGTTTTGTTTGTTGGATGCAGAATTTGGAAATGGTAGCAGACAGGTTTGACATTTTTTCACTCCTTCATATTGTGATTTTATATCTCAACCCTTACCTTGGTGTTAAGCTCCACCTTTTCAAAACAGATAAGAGTTGAGATCATTCACCCAGAAGAAAAGGTGAAGATTGTGAGTTTGTGAATCGGGTGTGGAATGTTCATGGGTATTTTTTTGCTGTGTATCCCATTTTCTTTTGCAAAGGACCCTATTTTATGTGTAGGACAGTTGAATCAGTTGCTGGCTATATACTGATTACTTAATCTTTATTATCCTCTCCATCAAGCTCTTTTTCCTTTGAAGTCAAACAAAGGACTTTGTTGAATTTTTGAGAGGCGTATACAATATTAATAGCTATTGACTGGTTGTTCTGTGCCAAGTACTGAGTACCTTTTTGTTCCTTACCTCACTTATTGCTGGTAATAATCCCATGAGTCAAATACTGTGATCTCCATTTACTAAGAATTTTTCCGTTTTATAGAGGAAACCAGAAATTTAGCCGGGGTAGTGGTACATACCTATAATCCCAGCTGTTGTGGGAGGATTGCAGTGAGTTTGAGGCCATCATGTGCTACATACTGAGTTCAAGGCCAACCTGAACTAAAATGGCAAAGAAACCAGAAGTGTAGGGGCTGAGGCAGGAGGATTGCTGTTTTTGTTTGTTTTTTGCAGGACTGGGGTTTGAACTCATGATCTTGTGATTGCCAAGTAGACACTTGTGCCACACAGCTGTCTCCCCAGCCCAAGGATTGCTGTTTGAGGCCAGTCTGAGCTACAAAGCAAACCCCTATCTCAAAAAGAAGGGCCAGCCAGTTAGCTCAGCAGATTAAAGCCCCTGCTTAGGCAGGTGCATGGGCCAGGGTTCAATCCCCTGGCATGCTGTGCTGGCCCTGCCCCTAGGGCAGGCTGAGACAGCGATTGAGACTGAGTGTGGTGGTGCGCACCTGTAATCCTAGCACTTGGGAGGCTGAAAACAGGAGGATCACTATGAGTTTGATCTGTGTAGTAAGACTCTGTAGACCCTGTACTAAATACATTTTATTTTATTTATTGTCTTTTTGAGACAGGGTCTCACTATGCAGTTCAGGCTGGCCTTGAGCTCACTTTTGTAGCCCAGGCTTGTCTCGAACTCACATTGATCCTCCTGCCTAAGCCTACCATGTGCTGGGATTACAGGCGTGAGCCACCATGCCTGGCACTAAATATATATTTATTTTCTTTTTTTCAGGACCAGGGTTCAAACTTATGACCTTGCATTTGCCAGGCACTTGTGCCTCGGATCTATGTCTCCAGCCCCTAAATACATTTTAAAAAGAAGGAAAAAAAATATAAAGATTTAGGGGCCGGTGAGATAGCTCAGTGGACTAAGCACATGTGTAGGCAAGCTCAGGGATTGGGGTTCAATCCCCAACACCACATGTTGTGCTGGCCCTGTCCCCAGGCGTAGAGCTAGCTACATAGTCCAAGTGCAGTGGAGCATGCCTATAATCCCAGTGCTGGGGAGGCTGAAAACAGGAGGATCACTATAGTCTGAGCTGTGCAGTGGGACCCTGTACCAAATACATTAAAAAAGAAAAATTCAGTAACTTACCTAAGGTCATGTAGCTAGTAAGTGACTGAACGAGATTTGAATTTAGGCATTCTAACCTGAGAGATCATCCTATTATTAACTGTTTTGTATGGAATCACTTTGGAATCCTGACTGCCAATAAGGAAAGAGATTCTATGCTTATCATTTATTTCTAACTATTTGTGCCCTGGTGTCCTAGACTTAAAGACCAAAAGAAAGAGATGGCAAGAAGAAAACTGGCTTTATGGGCTGAGGATGTGGCTCAGTAACCTTCCATGGACAAGGACCATGATTCAATCCCCAGCACCACCAAAACAAAGCCTTGGTTTGGCACACAGACAATACACATGTACTCTAACGTCAATGATACCTAGGATTGTAGCTCAGCAGCACAACACCTGCCTGGCAAGCACAAGTCCCTGAATTCGATTCCCAGTACCAAAAAATAATAAATTCAATGATAAAGAGGTGTTAATGTACTTAGGCTGGCTGTGGTGCATCTCTGGAGGCAGAGGCAAGTTGCCATGAGTTTGTTTTTTGTTTCACCATGAGTTTTGAGGCTAGACTGGGCTATCCAGTGAAACCCTGTCTCAAAAAAAGGGAGGGGGGTAAGAATAGACCAAGGATTCTCAGTATTTTCTAGTAAACTGTTTTCACTTTTTGTCTTTTTGAGACAGGGTCTAGTTATGTAGTTCAGGCTGGCCTTGAGCTCACTTTTGTAGTCTAGGCTGGTCTCATACTCACATCGATCCTCCTGCCTCAGCTTCCCAAGCACTGGGATTACAGGTGTGTGCCACCACACCCGGCTGTTTTAACTTCTGTTGGATCTTTTTTTTTTTTGCCTGGCTCAGGCTGCCTTAAGGGTGGTCTGATGAGGCATATGGAGCTGGGGGTGGAACTGTAGTCCCTTGTGCCTGACTTGAGTTTGCACAAGCAGACACTTCAGACCACTGAGATAACCCGCAAGCCCCAAAATTTGAGGAGGATTTGTATTGTTTTGGCTGGCTCAGGCTGCCTTAAGGGTGGGTAGGGTGCGGATGTGGAGTTGAGAATCAAACCATGGTCCTCTCTGCCTGACTGAATTTGCCCAAGCAGGTGCTTTAAACAGCTGAGCTAACCCATAAGCCCCCTAGATCTTTAGTGCCTTCACAACTCCTCTGCTGCCGTAGCCTGGAAGCACCCCAACTGCTCCAAGGCCATACCAAAGGATCTGGACAGGTTTACTGGTCATTGTCTTTCAGTTTAGGGCTCGCAATGAACATCTGGCAGATATTTGACAATTTCTTTCTCTTCAAAAATGAGAAACTATGGGGCTGGCGAGATGGTTCAGTGATCTAAAGCGCCTGCTTAGGAAAGCTCAGGCAACTGCAGGGACTGTGGTTTGATCCCCGGCACCACATGCTGCGCCAGCCCCACCACCAGGGCAGGCTGAGCCAGCCACAAAATAGATAAAGAAAGAAACAAACACAACAAGCAAACAAACAAATAAATAAATAAATAAAAAATTTTTAAAAAATGAGGAACTACTACGTCCTGATACTGGCTACAATGTTGACTATATTGTCACTAACAGTTACCATGTTACCTTTAGAGCCTGGGTCTGAATCTTCAGGTGCCACTTATTAGTCATACAATTTTGGGCAAGTTATTTAAATTGTGTCTGCTCCATTTTTCTTATTTTTGAGAGAGGGAAAATTTAACAATTAAATGACCTTTATTAAATAATTAGGAATATGGCCAACATAAAGTACTCAAGTATGTATGTTAATCTTGTGAGCATATGGGGCTGGAGAGATAGCTTGGTGGTCTAAGTGCCTGCCTGGCAAGTGCAAGGACCCAGATTTGATCCCCGATAGCACATGCTGTGCCACTGCTGGCCATCCAAACCAGGTGTGGTGATGCATGTTTATAATCCCAGCACTGGGCAGGCTCAGAAAGGAGGATCACTATGAGTCAGAACTCTGTAGGAGACCCTGTACTAAATAAATAAGTAAAGATCTCTTTAAAAAAAATCTTATGAAGGACCAACCAGATAGCCTTAAAGCACCTGCTTAGGCAGATACAGGGACTGGGTTCATCCCCAGCATGCATGCCAGCCCTCCCCCTGGGGTGCGCTGAGACAGCAAGACTGGGTGTGGTGGTGCACACCTGTAATCCCAGCATTTGGGAGGCTGAAAATAGGGTCACTATAAGTGATCTGTGTAGTGAGACTCTGTAGACCCTGTACTAAAAAAAAAAAAAACTGGGCATAACTGAGTTGTGGGGTAGTTGAAGCAAAATGAGAAACCATTCTTAGTTTTGAGATGTTCACTAATGTGCGGAATGTGAGTTGGTAAGCACTGGTGAAACTGCACGTTTTGGGAATATGCTGGAGTAGCAGGAGGTCGCATGCGTGGAGAAATGTGTAAGGACCTTAGGTCCAGGAAGTGAAGGTCATTGTTACCTGCTCAGACCAAAGCCTGTTGCCTCTTGCCCTAGTGAATAAGGGAGTATAATTGCTTCCCTCTAGGGCCAGAGGTGAGGTGATTGATTTCAAGGTAGTGCTGTACCAAACCACTTCTCTGCAGAGTGTGAGATTGCTGATTGTCTACTGTTTAGCCCCTTTCTTGCCTTCAGCTTTTGTGTTTTGGTTCTCATCTTTGTTCACAACCAGGTTTTCATGTCTTAGTCATTGATGTCAGATTATCCATCCATCTAGTGGTTCAAGAGTTCCTAAATGAGTTGCTCAGAGGTTTTCATACTCATAAAACAATCTTATGGTAAGAGGAAGTGGGTTTATTACAGGACTACTTCATGATCTTCCAAAAGAGCTGGTTTTTCAAACCTGTTTTGCCATAGCACTTTTGAGAAGCATGTTTAGATTCTGTGAATTCGTCTCTGGGAAACCGTAATGGACTCTGGATTTGGGGATAAATTGAAATTTTCTGAAGGATTGGAGGGGAGAATTAAGCTAGACAGGAGGATGTTTTTTTTTATTGAACATCTATGATGTATCTCTTTTATTTTGGTACCAGAGATTGAACTTACAGAACCTTGTGCCTGCCAGACAAGCACTTATTCCACTGAGCTATCTCCCCAGCCCCCTATGATGTGTCTCTTTTAGGAAGTTTATCATATAGGTATTTGGTTGCATTTTATTTTTGTTTATTTTATCTTTTTGAGACGGGGTCTCACTATGCAGTTTGGGCTGGCCTTTATCTCTTGGAGCCCATGCTGGTCTCAAGCTTGCAGCGATCCTCCTATCTCAGCCTCCCAAGAGTGCTGGGATTACAAATGTGCACCACCACGTCTGGCCTCTTGGCTCCATTTTAGAGAATTAGAAACTGAATCACTTGAGAATTTACATTATATATATATAGAGAGAGAGAGAGGGAGAGAGGGAGAGAGGGGAGAGACAGAGAGAAAGAGAGAGGGGAGAGAGGAGAGAGCTGTAAATGAGAGACAGAATAAACCTAGTCAATCCAAATATACAAAGTACCATGCTGATTTCTGCTATTTTTAGAAAAAAATTTTTTTAACATATTATGGTTGGCTCAGCCTGCCCTGGGGTGGGGCTAAGCAGGTGCTTTAGACCACTGAACCATCTCGCTGGCCCAAGACAAATTTTTTTTAAAAACATTATGTTATGTCCAGCTCAGCCTGCCCTGGGGGGGTGGGGCTGGCACAGCATGTGGTGCCAGGGATTGAACCATGGTCCCTGCAATTGCCTAAGCAGGTGCTTTAGACCACTGAGCTATCTTGCCGGCAAAAAAGACAAATTTTTAAAAAAGAAAATTTTTTATGCCTAGGAGACCATGTATATGTATATGTGTGTATATATGTGTACATGTCTATGTAGATATTCCCCAGACTAAAGATTGAATTGAATTTAGGGCTTTCACACTGAGCTAATTCCAACTTTTTTTTTTTTTTTTTTTTGGTACTGGGGATTGAACTCAGGACCCTGTGCTTGCCAGGCAAGCATTTACTCTACTGAGCTATCTTCCTGCCTATTTTGAGGTCTTGGTAAGTTGTTAAATTACCCAGGCTGGATTTGAACTTAGAATTCTCCTCCCTCAGGCTCCCAGAATTGCTGGGTTATAGGCATGCACCATCATGCCTCTCTGAAAAATACGTTTTGATAAATCTCTAGAGTCTTCTTTCAAAATCTGTGGCTTTTTAGCACTATGTATTGAACAAGTGGTATTTGAATAACTGTGCAGTTGAGGCAGTAGAAGAGGAGGAAACAAGACTGAATGCAGGAAAGGAAGGGAAAAAGAATTGCTGTGTAGCAGGGCATGGTGTCATATCCTTGTACTTCTAGCCCTTTGAGAGGCTGAGGCAAAAGAATGGCAAATTTGAGACCAACCTGGATAATTTAACAAAAATTTATCTCAAAAAATAGAGATCTGGGGATGAAGCTAGCACAAGTCCTGGGTTTAGTTCTTAGTATCACGAAATAAGGAAAAGAGCTAGGGATATATACAGATATAGATATAAAATCATATATTATCTCAGTAAGTGGCACAGCCCTTGGTGGCAAGCACAAAATCCTGAGTTCAGTTTCTAGCACCAAAAAAAATGGGGAAGGAGGAAGAAATTGTGGTGAACTAGAGGGCCTGCCAGTGCAGTGGTTCGTCTGTGGCGGTTCCTTGCCAGAAATAACGGGCCTGTTTAGCCTAAAGGATGTGCAGGTGTTAGGGAATGATGTAAAGACTTGCAGCCTAAGGGCTGAGTTCCTTAAAAGTAATGGTTGAGCAGGTACAACCGAAAGAATATCTAGTTAGTTGCTGGCCTAAACTATAGTGAGATCCTGTCTCAAAAATAAAAACAAAACACTACCACCAAAGGGAAAATAAATGACCAACTGTCTCTATTGAATTTCATTTCTCAATGTATTGATTCATAACTGTGTATTCAGACCAAGTTTGATGCAGAGTATAGACTTTTCAAAGTCCCAGATCAATATGAGAATTTTGTTGTTAATTCTGTCCTCTAGACTCACTGACTCTTATCTCCTTCCTTTCCCGCCCTTCTATTTCCTTCCTTTGGCTTTTTGTGGTTGGAAGGAGATGAGGGAGAGAAAAGCAGCTGGAACACAGAGCAGTGGTAAGGTTTCGTCTTATCTGGAACTTATATATGTTCTCTCCCCTTCCTTCCTTTCTAGAGTTTAGATCAGTGAAGCTTGATTGGCCAATATATCTAACTGGCCAACAGTACACAAAACCAGGCATTCCTCTGTGGAATTATTATACTGTTAGCATAGAAGGATCATTTATAGGTAAAGTGTAGCGAAGTTTTCCCTTTTTACTTGTATTTCTGTCTGTTGGAAATATCTCCACCACCACAACCACCCTTGTTAACTTATAGCCTAGTCACAGATGGACTATTGAGAACAAAAGAATTAAGTCTGTTTCTTAGCTTTTGTGCTAGATGTTCTGCCAATTTTTCTTCCATTGATTTTTGCTAAGGAACTTTGCTAGCTTAGTAGTCCTATTTGTTCTCTTAGCCCCTTTCTTTACCAAAAAAAATTTCAGTTGGCCTATTACAGTAACACTACAACCATAACAATGGATGACCAGGAGTGGTTGTTTTTCATTTTAGAGTGAACAAAATGCCTTGGACATGTTCAGGTATGGTTAGAGTTGCTCTTTTGTTGTATCTCAAGACA
>PVKN010006199.1:0-29041 GCA_004027915.1 Capromys pilorides
CTTGACTTTCCCTAATCCTAGCCATTTAATCTTGAATCTGTGACCCAATGATTTTTTTTTTTAAGGATGGAGAAACATCTCTGCTAGGTCAGGATGCAGTGCTACGCTCTGCTTTTCTGCCTTAAAAATAAACCCTTTCTGATGTGTATATACCAACTCCCTCCAATATGTGCTCCAAATGTGTACTGTTAAGAAATACAAATTGAAAAAATTATGTTTCCTTTTTAGACATTTCTCATTATCTTGGATCATGTCCAGTCTGTAAGGAAATAAATACTTGAAGAAAGAGTTCTGTGGAATTTTAACTGCGTTATTATTTTTCTTCCTTTTATCATGCCCCAAGATTCACCAAAGTTGATATAAATTCACCATGCCTTCTTTAAAAAGCGGAACAGCAAGGCATTCTTCCTGTAGGAGTCGGACTGTAAAAGGTGATTTCCTTTTACTCCATTTGGTTTAAGCCTGTAAAAAGCATTAAGTGAAAAATCTGATATATTTGTTAGGACATTTTATTGCATTACTGAGTTATATTTTCAGTGCCCAGTGAAAGGTTTATTGAGAACATAAACTTTGAAGAGGTTTTGTTCAGGATTAAAGATATACGTTTTCTTCTCTTTTGGCAAAATAATATCAATCACACAGAATGATGCCTTTGGGGAGCTATTTTTAACACTGTTTACAGTTAGAGCCTGCACTGTTGCATTCTAGTGAAGCAGATCAGCCTTCAAAAACTCCCCTCTGATGGTGAGATTTGTAACTGCAGTAGGATTGCGGGAGAATGAACTACATGAAGCCGTCATTTCTATTAATTGTTTACTGTAACACAGATGCACCACTGAATTACGCTGTTTCCCCTGACACTTCTGTGGTGAAAATGCTTTCTCCACACTGTCTGTGTAATTTTCCATTAAGTATTTAAAATATTTATCGCTGGGCTGGTGAGATAGCTCAGCGGACTAAAGAGTCTGGTTAGGCAAGCTAAGGCAACCGCAGGGACCGTGGTTCGGTCCCTGGCACCACATGCTGTGCCAGCCCCACCCCCAGGGCTGAGCCAGCCAGAAAATAAATAAATAAGTATTTTTAAAAAAAAATAGTTAAAAATATTTATTGCTGATGTACATGAAACAATGTATTTCTAAAGTTTAATGTGGTTGATTTTTTTTCATAAATGAGGGTTTGGATTTGAACTTCCAATTCAATCGTCTGTGATCAAAAATGAGAATTATCTGTTTCAGATGAAGCAGTGCTTTAATGAATCACTTTGAATCCAGGAAAGTTGGATAATCTTTATTCTCTCAATAATATATATATATATCAAGAACATCTTAGGGGTTTAACCTTCACTTACAATTTACTTTGCTTTGCTCCTGATTTTCTTAACACATTTTAAAACTTGTGAAAGAGGTGAAATAATAAGATGTCTGTAATCGATTTAAGCAAGTGATGGTTAGGAAAGGTCAGTCTTCACAGCAGTCCTGTGAAGTAGGCGAGGCTATTAATCTCATCCTGATCTGCACACAAAAGTCAGAAAGTCTGCTGTCCTTCAGGTAACAGCAGAATTCCACACAGGGCAGGGGCACGCGGCTGTGAGGATCCGCTGCTTCCAATTGCGCATTACTGGAAATAAAATAAATGTGAACTTGAGAGTTAGTTGTGTTGAATGCATGTCTTTAAGCTTTAAGGATATTCTAAACTGATTTCTGGGAATTTTTTTAAGTATGCGACAAACCTTATCTTTCTGATCTACAGGGTTATTAACTAGATGTGTTATTAATTTCCTTGACTGACATAATTCATCCATCTTTTTCTGTCTCATCTCTCAGAGGATTGAAATGTGACTGTGTACCTCTGCTGCTGTTAACTATACTGTTAAATATTTAAAACTTGTCCACTCACATGATCCCTGATCCACGAAATGTAAGAGTCCTTTCTGAAACAGCTCAGATGCATGTATATCGCCTGATAGATTTGTACTTATGTGAGAAAAATGTTAATATCCAGTAAGCGCTGACAAATAGCATATATTCTTGAAATTACCTATTTAGACGTGTAGAATTATAGGTTAAGTACATAAGTTATGGTGATAGTAATAAAAAATAAAATTGTACAATTCAAAAAACTCACTGCCACTAGGGAATGGAGAATGAGGAAGGAATTCCAGCAATAATAAAGCAATAAAGTGTCTGACTGAGTCTTTCCTTGTAAGTAGGTAGACTGGAAATGTGGTCCACTTTCATGGTAGGTAAGTGAAAATAAAGTACACAGGGACTCTCGTTGAAAAGAAGAGAACAATATAAAAAGAAAAAATATAACAGAGGAAAAAAAGATAATAAGAAACTCACTTAGGCTTTAATCCATGAATATTTTCTAATACATCAGTAGATTTATAAATATAAACATGAAACTAGCTCCATATTAGTATATATGAAAGGCTGGAATAATTATGCCATAAAATTAACCAGTTTTGAAGAAATGGATTACCCTTTATGTGACTTCAGAATGAGCTTATGCATCGGAAGACACTTCTTTTTCCGATAAAGTGTAGTAATACATAAAATCAAGACTAAGAAGTTTGCACCAGACACCGTGAAGCTGAATTCTGAAATCCAGAGCAGGAGTTGAGTGTTTTACTTTTTCTGGCTCCCTTTCAGGCAGTTTCGAGTAGCTCTAAGAATTCAGCACCAGCGTTTTCAAAAACCCGATTCATGCAGATCCTGCCGCTAGCTCTGCAGCACTGTCTGTACTTTTCCACCTGGCAGAGTTGGGCACAAGGTGACTGTGTACTGAGAAGGGTCAGATCTGGAGGAGAGGCCTGGCAGTGTGGAGCTGTGTCGCTGGCTTTCGGCTTTGTTCATCTTGTTCGTACCAAGGCAGGACTGTCCCTGTGGCCTTCATTTCATATAGGACAGCGGACATGCTAAGAATGTAGATGGGATGGTGTCTACAGTAGTGGAGTTCCGAATAAGAAGAGGAAAATAGAGAAAAATAGAAGATGTCCTTCAGGAAAACCTTAAAAATATCCTAATAACCCCTTTTTCAACTGAGTAATGTCTAGCTTGCAGTGTACAAGTGGTTTGGCCATGCACAAACCACAACCTGCTTGTGAAGACTAATATGAAAATGTTACCTGTTTGTCACATGAGAGGAATGTCATTCTTCTTTTTTTGATAAGCAGTACACTAATGAAGGACATCTCAGTAATTAGCAACTCTGTGTCTTCCTTACCAGTATAACTAGGAGTCCGACTTCTCACCTCCTTGGACAGCCCAGCCCCTGGAATTACAAAATTCATTGGTCAGGCCTCAGTGTGTCCCTAATTTTAGTCTTTTGTTTCCTCACCAGTTTATTCCATTGTCAGGGCTTCCACTATGTTCTGGTTGACTAATCACTGAGCCCTCTTCAAAAAATGAACAAATTTAAGTTTATTTTCTAAAACTAAGTGACATTTTGAAAAAAATTGAAGATATTTTATGACTTCCAAGACTAAAGTTTGAGTAAGAAGGCAGTTAAGCAGGCATCTTTCCATGTGTGGACAAGGAAAAGTGGAGAAGCTGACTTTGTTTGTTACTGTTAAGAAAAGCAGACACACTGGTCTTCATTGGTAGGTGAGCTGCTTCTCAAATAACCCCGATCAGTTTCAAAAAGTGAGGGTGTTAGTCCTGTGGCCAGTGCCCATGCTAGCCTCTTTACCACACAGTCAACACTGTACACTGCCAAATGAAGAGCTCCAGAACCTCTGGCCTTGCACTCTGGAAAGTATACCATGAATCAGTACCAAAAGTGCAGACCCTTGCAGCACTCCAGGCTGTTCCGTGAGACACAGCACACTCCACTGTGCTTTACCTGTAGGCCCACTGTGCATGCAAATCAAGTCCATCTCAATACAGAAAGCAAATGACGGGTGTTCTACTACTTTTTCTTCCATCCTATTTCCTTTTAAAACTTCATATGGAAATTCGTATCTCCTTTGTCTATTCTAGTAAGTTAAACTGACCATACCTCATTATACTCAACTTCAATAAGCTAAAGCATTAATAAATTCCAGGGAAGATTTTTATAAAGATATTTAGAAGTTGATCCCTAGCAGTGGAACGTAGCTTGTCTTCGTTCTTCTACAAGCAGATCCATCATTAGTTTTAGAGGGACACTTGGAAAATGAAATCCAAAACATGCATGCCTATTTTATGAGGTAACTTCAAGAAACCTTGGACCAATTTCTTTCCCACTTCAAAAGAATAGACAAAATGACATCTTCCTGGGATATATATTTTAAAGGTTTCTTTAAGTAACGAAACTTAAACATAAGATTATTTTTGCTCAAAAAACAATGGACTAAATTCTTATTTCTTAAGGTAACACTTCTGTAGGTTTTACTTACATCAGTATCCTTGAGGTTGGGGACATATAGCTCAGTGGCAAGCAGAAGGTCCTGAGTTTGATCTCTGGTACTGAAAAAAAAAAAAAAAAATCCTTGGTCCTAGGGCCATCACACATTCAGTAAATATTGTCGCCCACATGTGACCAGGAGCCATGCCTTGGGAGAAGCAGCACTCTTTGCCTTATCTTTTGTCCCATCATTTTGCCTTCCACTTTCTGAACTCTCTTTACAACTTTGCACGTCTTCTTTAGTTTGGCAGAGGATGCTAAACTTGCATTTCCTCTTTATCCATCTTCAGGAAGGCTTAGACATTTAGGTGAATGTTGGAAGCAAAGTGCATTGCAAAGTTCAGTGGAGAGACATGGAAAGCATTGTTGGATATTTCGTTGGTGGTGAGGGAAAAGTTTGTGTAGCTCGGCTCTGGCAGACCCACGCAGCTGTCCTAGCACTCCCTGCCTCTGGTTTGAAGTCCTGGTCTCCTTAAATTGGAGATTGTGTAATTAGAGCTAGAACAACAGCAAAAGACCATCTATCCCTCCTGCATTTCTGACTTACAACTGTGTTTTTGTGAGGAGTAAGAGAATGTCTTATTCTGTATTCATGATATCATTGGTGTTAAAGGGTCTTGTGACAAATTAAGAGACACCAAATTGGGAAACACCATATGTCAGTACTCATGTTAGCTTTCCTGGCTTTTATTAAAAGTGCAGGTAAGTGTGTGTGTGTGTGTGTGTGTGTGTGTGTGTTGGATAAGGACTTGAAAAAGCAGAAAATTCCATACCTTGAAAATTATTCATATGATTTTCTCCATATATTCTTAGTTCAAGTACAAAAGAAAAGAAACCTTGGCAGGACTACCTAAAGCATAGAAATAAAAACTAATAAATAGTAAACACAGGGCTGGCAAGATGGCTCAGTGGTCTAAAGCGCCTGCTTAGGCAAACTTAGGCAACCATAGGGATCGCAGTTCGATCCCAGGGACCACAAGCTGCACCAGCCTCTCCCATAGGGCAGGCTAAGCTGGCCATAATATAACAAAAAGAAAATAGTAAATACAACTAAATAGGATAAAAATAATAACAACAAAGTGTTAATGATAATAATAAGCAATAACATCAACAACAATGGCAATAATTAGTAATAATAATATTTTATAATAATAGATGGGACTAATGTCACTAGAATTAAAGTGCCATCATATTCTTGAATTGTTTAACAGGTTAGTAAAAATAACAATTTAAACTTTTGTTGAAGTTAAGTGTCAAGAAGTTGAATCATTCACTTAGAGACCTGATGGTAAAGATATGAAGTGTGAAAATTTCTGTGGGAGTATAGAAAGGTCTTGCAATAAAAATACAAGGCAAACTTGACTCAAGAAAGGCCACCACCTCCTGCAGGGAACAGGTTCTCGGGGGCATTACTCACACATTTGGTAGTGGAGAATCTTGCCAGACACTCAGCATGACTGAAATAGATACACACATATGCATATGTGAACACATGTGTGCACATACATGTGCACACAGAGTCATCTCACCAGGAAGTACCAGGAGGGGCATTAACTAGGAAAGGGATGGGAGGATTGAACTAAAATAAGGAAAACATTTTCCAAGAACTCTGACCGAGATGGGTAAACCTGGGGGACTTCTTTTCTGAATCCTTGTTATTGGATTTCTTCACTCAGCCCTGCTATGAGGCTTCTTTCACTTCCCTTTGGTCCAGGTTCATCCCCAAAGTGCTCAGGATTTCAAGCACACTACACTGAAGTAGACTTCACCTTCTTTAGTGTGACTTCTATATTAAAATTCCTTTAATCCTTAAGTAATCCTATAGGATGCTTTTTAACTCACATGACTCAAATGAACCAATCCTCTTCATTGAAATCATACAGAATAATCCAAATAACATGACCTTAAATGTATGTAAATGTCAAAAGGCTGATGTTAGCCACAAAGCTGAGAATGTGTGTGCCCTCCTGGAAGCAAAGCATGTGATTGTATGTTGGCCATTTGATGGTGGCAGGCTGCCCTGTCACCCATCTAGATACCAGGTTTGTCTCAGAAAAGGAGATCTCTGGAAACCTGGCTTTTGTACTACTGAGTCATAAGCCTTGGAGAAGTCTAGTGCTTGCTGCCCTGACATTAATTAAAGGTAGAATGAAATGTGAAGATGCTGTGAAGTTCATAAGACAGAAGTAGAGTGGAGTGTAACTTTCGTATTGGAGAAATATCTCCTCAAGTATGTTAGTCCTCTGTAGACACCGCTAGTCATAGAAACAGTTGTTGCAGTCGGTAACAACTAACTGATGTCATTGTCTTGGAAATGGAACTAAGGACAGGATGAAGATCACCATGCATGTAGACCTAATGGGGAAAAATCCAATTAAGTTTCTATTAGCCTACTTCAAAGCAAGTTAAGCACCCCTAAAACCTGTCAGAATTGCGGTTTCCACGTCTGAATTATAATCAGGCTTTTATAGATAATTAGTGAAATGTGCTTGCTATGCAACTGTTATAGTTCCTGTCTAGATGTCCCCTCCAAACCTCCTGTACTCATACATGGAGCTTTGAGGAGATGAGTGGATCATGGGTTTGTGATACACATCAGTGGATTGGTCTAATGATGTTTATAGTGAAATGTGATAGGAGGGGAAGCCTGATTCAAGGAGGTGGGCCCCTGGGGGCATGGCTGAGAAGAATGTATATATTCCCTCCCTCTGTCCTTGATTTTTCTCTGCTTCCTGCCACACCGCCATGAGTTCTTTCTCCTCTACCGTGCCCCTCTGCTGTGTCACTCTGCCTTGGAGCCAGCTGACTGTGGGCTGGAACCTCTACAGATTGTGAAACAGAATAAACCTTTCCTCCTTGAAGTTATGCATGTTGAGTAGTGTGTGTCGGGCATGAGAAGGAAAGTAAGACAGCGTCTTTTAAAATGTGCTTATGCTACATATCGACTAACTTTTCCTGTAACCGTGCATTTGTCTTCTTTGAATCCGTTCTCATGCTACAGTCTTACCAATAAGAAGTGGAGCGAGTGGGCACTGCGGTGCTCAGCACAGTCCCTGGACGCAGTCTGTGTTTCTAGGAACTGGGAACAATCCTAGGGTAGACCTGTGGTTTATTCACTCAGTCAACCTCTGATAGTAGGATCTATATCGCTGTTTGCCTGCTATTTTATATCTTCCAATTTGAAACCATATGCATCAGGTTTTTGTAAACACTGGTTTTGTTGGCTTTGGTCCAAGTCTTGTGATGATTACTTAATGTCATTCTATAAACTTCACTTTGTGCTATAATGAAAACTTCCATTTTGATAATCACAATCACGGCACAGAAGTTCACGTAAAGTCCACAATGTACAGAAGCCATTATCTTTAATGTCTCCAGACAAAAAAGTCTTAAAGTTAATTTAATGTTTACACTCTGGGGTGCCACTTGAAAGAGAGGGCCTGAAGAAAGAGTTGGAGTGAGCTATAATTTTTTAGCAAAATGAGTTTGCTTCCTGCAGGACATGTGTCCTTTAATTTCATAGATATTTTTAAGGTAGAGAAGTTTTGGGGCTACACCTAATATAATTCTTAATAATGACATTTATAAAAATCCTGTAGTTTTTTTTTTTTTCAAAATGTGTTGGAAGGTGCTTACCAGTTATTTTTCTTAGAAGTGTCATTTTTCCCCACCTTCCCAGCCTCTCGCAAGAAAAAAAAAAAAAGTGGATTTTTGCTAATGAATTGAGAAGATATGTATGTTGTGTGCCTACTGAGGTGGCTACTTTAATCTTTGTATATGTAATAATTTTTATTTTATAATTGATGAAATGGTAATGTACAGTGATGTTCAATTGTGTGCGTGTAGTATCTGGGCTGTGTTTATGCAATGTAAGAAATAATTGGTGAGTGTCCATCAGCTTGTAGAAGCATGCTAAACATCTGAGGAAATAATGAGATAAAAAAAAGTAAAGAAAGAGTCCAGAGTAACCACTAAGTACAAGGAAGTGTAATGTATGACTGTTAAAACAGAAGATAAAACGTTGAATTTTGAACTCTATTTGAAAGAAGGTAGACAAAAGGTAAAAGAGGATAAAATATTAGAACCCAGTACTGAGAGCAGTTCCAAATAGACCAGAAATTACAAACTGTAAGTGGACTTTCTCCTTACAAGATAGGTATTATTTAACTGGGTAACAAGCCAAGCCAAATAATAGTTATGGAAGAGGCATCTTAAAGTTAAGTATAGTTATTCAGCTTTCTTGGTGCTGGACACAATAGTAGATGCCCACAGCTTACAGCAGGAGAGGTTTAATTTGGCTTATGTTTCATGGAAATTCAGTCCATGGTCAGCTGCCCCGAGATGGGAGGATCATAGCTGGAAGATATGGGGAAGCAGAGATGCTGGGTTCGCACAGGTGGGAAGCAGAGCAGGGGAAAGTATCAGATTCCACCCCCACCACTCACCCAGACATGTTCTCCACCAGTGCCCTGGCTCCCAACCAACTGGGTTGATCCACCACAGCTTGACCATCATGCCATATAAAATGTTAAACGTAGGCAGATGATGAAAGGTGTGCCAGAGAAATACTACATGGAAGGAAGCGGAGGTCATTAAGTTAGTGTGAGAAAAAATAAATGCTAGCCTAATTTTATTAAAGATAGAACATAGCAGTGTAAAGACTTATATAACAAAGGTGTAATTACCCAGCCTTACCATTTATAAGACAAGAATTTCATGAGGAAAAGTTGAAAACGTGTGCCATCACAATGGGAGACTGAGAACAAGTCGTTGTAAAGATCTGATAAGGAGCACCCACGGCTTCTGATAAAATTACTAATTAGAATATTATACATGGATTCCCAAAAGTGTCTTACCTCACACAAGTTAAACAGATGCCAAAAGTGATTCTAACGGTGACAAAGACTCTCATGTTAA
The DNA here is from genome assembly GCA_004027915.1 of Capromys pilorides. Lineage (NCBI taxonomy): Eukaryota > Metazoa > Chordata > Mammalia > Rodentia > Capromyidae > Capromys > Capromys pilorides. The sequence continues at coordinate 9,304 of PVKN010006199.1, forward strand.
AAAATGCCTGGGAAATATTGGCGTAAAATAAATTTTGAAAAATGCAAGTGAGGCCGGAGATAATAGCTCAACAGCATAAGTGCCTGCCTGGCACACACAAGGTCTTGCACTTGACCCCCAGCACCAAAAAAGAAAAAAGAAAGAAAAAAGCAACTCTCTGAGCTGGAGAGAGATAGCTTGATGGCATAAGCATGGCAGTGTACTCCTGTGATCCCAGCATTGGGAAGGCTGAGACAGGAGGATCACCATGAGTATGAGCTATGTAGTAAGACCGTGTATGTAATAAATGAATGAATAACTAATTTGTGTGAACTAAATATAACAAATAGAAGTGTGGTTATTTTATTTTATTTGTTTATTTTTTTGCGGGACCGGGGTTCAAACTCACGACCTTGCACCTGCCAGGCAGGCACTTGTGCCACGGAGCTATCTCCCCAGCCCAACGTGGTTATTTTATGGACATAAAAATTTAGTCTTACATTGGTGAATCCACTATATGCAAACATACATTATTACATCTAATCAGCAATCTATTGTCAGAACAATTACAGAAATAGAAATATCTATAGTTCTTCAAAGCAGTGGTTCATATCTGATTCACTGTTGGAAGAACTCCAGCAATGGGTGATTCATCATTCTAATTCAGTACATAAGAAAACGAAGACATAATACGCATGGTTGTATATTCCATGTGTTCTAAAGTAATGATTTACTGTCCAACAGTCTTAGACCAAACATTTAGTCACCTTCGTATACATGCACCATAACAACATGCAGTGTTGGTGCTTAACAACATTTCTTGTTCCTTTTAATTAATGTGTTATATATGCATGTACAATGCATATATAATGTATATAATACAAATAATGAATATATTTCATATGTGTAATTTTTAAAAATTGTACCAGGCCTAAAATTTAGATCTAGCCCCAATCTAACACTGTTTTATTTATCAAACCTATATAAAATTGTAAGTAGAGAGCTTATCAAGATTATGTGTAAACTGTACATTCAATATCAGTGTAGTTCTTACCATGAAATCGATCTTAAACCTTGTGTTTGATTTTTTAAATGTGAATGAAGTGTTTATAATTTCAGTAAAGTCTTGGGAAGAAGAATTAATTTGAATGGGGGGGAGGAATTGTGAAGAATTCTAAGAATGCCTCCTCTCACAGGCATGAATCTCTCGTACTAGACAGAGACATTTAAGGCCAATTTGTTGATCCATTTGTAAATAAAACAAACAAAACCCCCAGACAACCATGTGGCCACTAACGCTGAACTGGACTGTGCGGCCTGCACTGTGCGAGCAGAAGGGCCTCTCAGCCTCAGTCTGTGGAGTGCTGCTTCTCTTTGCTTTTCTCCCTTCTCTCAGTTCTGGACCTGCCTGCGCTTTCCTCAGTCCTGACTCCCCTGCCCCATAACAGTTTAAAATCAGTCTTGAAGAGCTGTTGGAGAATTGTGCCGGCCATTGAGAAAAGATGGATTTGGGCTGCTTGTGTTCAGTGGCTTCGAGGCATTTTTTTTTTTTTTTTAACACTGAGAGAAGCAACTTTATTTCATCCTCTTCTTCCTGCCTCTGAGAGCCACTGCATGCATTGCACCATATTCTAGAAATTCAAGGACCCAGGACTAAAGCCCAGAAAGAACATGGGTTGCTAGTTCAGCAAAACACACCCACCTGTGCCTCCTCTTTGCTCTATTAAATTGGAACCATTCCCTGACAATCGTGTGAGCAATGCCTGGGTAAGGTGTCTGATACTTTCAACCATCTGTAAAAGGTAGCCATGAATAGGAACACCCTTATTTTCAGCTTTCTGTTAATGATCCGTGTTTGATTGTTGAGACCAGAGAACTAGGAATTTCACGAAAAACAAGGCTATGCTGGACTGAGCAGCACTGCCGCCGTTTGAAAGCTTATACCACATGAAAGGCTTCTCTTCTGTCCTTTTCTCGATAATCTTGAGACACATACTTTCTATCTACTGTTGTTTTAAAGGTCATCGTGAATTGATCCAGTCCTGTATCATTTACGCATGTCCCCTTTTTTGAACCTGTAGGTTAATAGTATGACAGTTGATATTTGATGGGGCACTTGTTTCAGAAATTTTGTATTCAATGTAAGAAAACATAAATTCTTGGAGGGAAAGTAAGAGCAGTTCCAGGTTAATTTTCCTAATTATTTGGTATGATTTACTGTGACTGTGTTGTCTGTCTATCTGTCATCTATCTGTATATTATATAAGTACTAAGAACAACTATTTAAGAAATTGCCTTTTAAAATATCTTATCTCTAGGTTTAGCTTTAGCCATTCTGAAAGTATCGACACTTTGCTTACAGTAGAAATATGTTAAATCAATGACACTAGGGTATCTAGAGTAAAAGTCTGTCTGGCATAACAGGTATTCCAGGAACCAGTGAATTCTGCTTGTTTGTTTTCAGCAGGTAATTTAGGTTATTGTCCTGACTGGGAATAAGTTGAAGTACAGAAAACTGATGTGGTGGGTTTTCTTGTTTGGTCTGATTTGTCTCATTGTTGTTTGTGTTCTTAGGCTCAGCTATGTGAATCATGCGGAGGACCTGGCCTCCAAGCTCCTCCAGTGTTCCCCAAAGAACAGACTGTCTGCACAGGCTGCCTTGAGCCACGAGTACTTCAGTGACCTGCCCCCGCGGCTATGGGAGCTGACGGACAGTGAGTGCGACACCACTGCAGTGTGCAACCAAAGCACTTTGTCCCTGTGTACAGGATGCGTAAGATGCTGTGTGTGTGTGTGTGTGTGTGTGTGTGCATGTGTGGAGAGACAGCGCGTGCTGTGTGAGAGGAGGGAGGGTGACCATGTATATATATTTAGTGGAATCCTGCCATTCTGCCATTCAATCGCTAGCTTAGCAGACACAGGGAGAAAATGGATTCCTCTTTTGCTATCTCTACTCTGCAGTCTGCAGCTGCGTGTCTTTGTATTTGATTATGTATGTGGCCAAAAACTGATCTGAGCAGTCATAAAGGAAAAGGAAAATATGATTTACATATTTAGCACTGTATGCATGCAGTACTATTTTAACTGGCTGCAGTACACAGGGAAGAAATGATTTATTCCTGTTTGATTCTCAGAACCCATCTTGGTTGTAACAATAACCTTAGAAAGGTCTGCTTTGCAGTGAGCTGAAGAACAGAGTTGGCCATTGGCAGATGCACTGAATCGACGTGTAAGAGCTGAAGACATGTAATTCATTTTAACTACGTGGGCTCTTAGTATTTTTGCAGACAGCTTTTCTCTGTATCTCTTAAAACAAAGCACATTCCTGGGTGGATTTTTGTTTTGTTTTTACAAAGTATTCATATTTACACAGGCTTTTTCAATTACATGTAAAATATTTGGGGGAAGCTCTATAGCTGGGAGGATCTAAGCTTTCTTCCCAAGTGTGAAACAAAATTCTTGGGAAATTTTGCCCAATATTATGGCAATAGAGATATTTTTATTCAGTGATGAGACATTCTTCCCAAATGCTGTTAGAGATACTTTGTCTTGTACTCTTTTCTGGTAGCCTTAAACATAACATAGTTCATATATGCCTAAGTGTTTAATCCTTGTACATTATTCATAGTAAACACAAAGTTGTTTCCTTTATCTCAAAGAGCTTAGGATTTTTCTTTTTTCTTTTCTTTTTTCTTTTTTTTCTTTCTTTTTTTTTTTTTTTGCCGGGACCAGGGTTCAAACTCATGACCTTGTGCTTGCCAGGCAGGCACTTGTGCCTCGGAGCTATCTCCCCCAGCCCCAGTGCCCCCCCAACCCCCTCAGCTTAGGATTTTTCTGTCCCATTGCAGTACTGAATTTTTCTGAGCAACAGTAACCCTTTGTTTTGGAACTAAATCTCAATTGACAACTCTTGAGTATTCCTACCTATAATCTCTTTACTACCTCACGCTTACTTTAAACTACCGTTTTTACCCTGAAGTGACTGTATTTACATTAACCTACTACTCTGCATGTTTAACAAATCCTTATTAACCTTTCACATATTCCCAGTTCCTATTGACTCTGTATATAGTCATGCTTCCTTTCTGAATGTCCACTCAATTTTTGAACATCTATTTGAAAAACTGAGAGCCTTAAAAATAACACCCAACTTTTGAAAAACGTGAGGTAAAATTTCTATGAACTGGTGACCTGTCTTTTTAGCCTGAAAATCCCCCCATGCAGCCATGTTTGTCAGTTGATGTCCTGTCACGTTCAAGCCTGTGATTTGTTTTCCCTATGTAGCATTCCTTATAACTTGCTATCGCTCCTCCTTCCTGACATCTCAATCCCATTGGACTTGATGATTGAGTTTAAGCCAGGATTTTGATGGTCTGTGGGTTCTGAATTCTGTACTAGTACTTTTCTGTTAATATGGACTTATTACCCACTTGCCACTTAGTTTATCAGCTCGTGGTTAAAGCCAGTTTCTATCAGTGGGTAAATGCCTCCACATTATCACTCGGCAGCAGGCTACCAACGGAGACAGCCTTGTCCCCGTCATTAACAAGCACAATGTATGCAGAACACCAGAGGGGAATTAAAACCACAAAAAATACCTCAGGGTGGTATTTTTAATATGAGAATTTAATTTGTAATTTCACAGATTAAGAATTTTGGCTGCATTAATCCCTTTATCAGCTCACAGCAGGCTATTTGCAGAAGCATAACCATAAGGCGATATTCATTGGCAGAAACACGTCTTTGCATAACGTTAAACATCAGGAGCAGTGAAACCTTTTGAAGGGGGGAGAATAAAGATGAAAAATCATTATATTTTTAAAGCAAGATTCTACTAAATGCCTCCAGTAACCATTTGGAGTTACAGAAATGCTATTTCTGTGTCTGGAAGATAATCATAATGAAGCATAAATCCAGTCACAAGAAAGGACAATCCCAGCATTAAGTACTATAGTCATTTCCATTTACAACAACCAACGTGGCTGTATTTGTAAACATGTTTACAAAACAAAGAATTCCCAGATTCTGGAGACTTTGGGAACTCATTCCTTTGAGTATAGTGACTGGTTTTGATGACTCTGTTGTCTGGGCTAATATTTTCCAGATTCTATGTAGAAATCTTTAACATTCTTAAATTTAAATTTCAAGGTAGGGTACAAGCCTGTAAAAATTCACCGGCAAATGGCAGCAGCAGCAGTAGAGAGCCCAGCATGCTTTGCTTTCAGGGAGATGTGGAAGGAGGTCCTCCTGGAAGACGCGCCGCAGGGCCAATAAGTGGATTGTCTTGGCTACCCAGGTTCACATGCACACATCCGGGAACCTGACTGCCTTAGTCTACGCAGATGATATGATGGAACACGTTGGAGTGGGTGGCTTAAATAGTCATATTCATTCCTCACAGTTTGAGGGGTGGGGAGTCCCACAGGAAGGCACCAGCAGATCTGGTTGCTGGGGAGGACTCTCCTGGCTGGCGGAGAGCCACCTTGCTGTGTCCTCACAAGTGAATAGAGCATTTCTCTCTTCCTTTCCTTAAAGAGCAACTCATCCCATCATGACGATTCCATTCTTTTACCTCATCCAATCCTTACCACCTCCCAGTGGCCCTATTTCCAGATATCAAGACATTAAAGTTTAGGGCATGAACACAAGTTGGGGCAGTGTCCTGTTGTACTCCTATTCCATAAGATCACCGAAAACATTTTTCAAGACTGTCCACAGAAGTCACGTACAGTACTTACACAGGCTAGAAGTGAACCTGGGTTGAAAGGACTTGAAGTTCAGGAAGGAAAATAAGTGTACAGTGGGTTCCTGCCTGGCTGGCTGCTCTGCTGTGCCATGCCTTGTGTGAGGAGTCTCCATGTTCTGGCAACATGTTAACACGTGACACTGAACCCTGGGAACCACATCACACTGAAGCCATTCCACAGGTCAGCATGAAAATGAGATGGTGGCTTAGGCACGGTGATGTACACTTGTAAACCCAGAACTCAGGAGACTGAGGCAGGATTACTGTAAGTTTGAGGCCAGCTTGGGCTGCAAACTGAGTTCAAGGCCAGCCTGAGCTACATAATGAGACCTTGTTTTAAAAAGCCACAGAGAGAGAGAGAGAGAGAGAGACAGACAGACAGACAGACAGACAGACAGACAGACAGACAGACAAACAGACAAACAGACAAACAGACAAACAGAAACGGGGCGAGAGAGAGAGAGGCAGAGAGACTGGCAGAGAGACAGAGACAGAGATGGAGGGGAGGTGATATCCTTGTGCTGTACTCTCATTTGCTGTGGAAGAATATGTAACAATATAACTTACTTATTTTGTTAAACCTTGAAACTTCATCTGGTTACTTTTTTTAAATGTAAGTTAGGGTTTCTTCATCAACTTAGCTGGTAGCTACTGTTCCCAGCAGCTACCAGAGGCCCAGAGTGAGCAGCACTTTCGGGGGACACATGCCCACAGGCCACTCTGCAGAGCTCAGGGTTGGGAGCCACTCCAGTGACATAGCCATGGTGAGAAATGTTAACCACATGCACATTGCAAGGGGGCCGCAGCATGCTTGAGGCCACACACGCAGGGGTCAAGGAGCACAGGCAGAAGGAGAGCGCGGCCCACGAATCAGTACTTTTATGGAGCCCAGGGGTTCATCTAAACAGATTTCCCTTGGGGATTTTTAACTGGGAGTTTCAAGCAAGCAGACCAGAGTCCCCAGGGGTCACACTATGACTGCAGAATGTCCACAGTGTGTACGGCATGTGAAGGGCCACGGGGTCAGTCAAGCAAGCTGCCTCTCCTGTCCCATAGACAAGTTGTCACCCAGCAGCAGCTGTAGAAGGCAGATATTTGTATGGACCAGACTGAGGAACTGGTTGGGGGAAAGGGGTGATAAAACTGGAAACCCTCAAGGGTGACAGCCCTGCTTTTGATAGGAGAAAGTTCAGCTTATGTTCCATATCGATGTAGAAGCACAATAAAACTGTAAGCATTTGTTACAGTTGCATAATAGCAAAATTTAGAAGTGTTGTTTTAGTGTGTCATCAAAGAAGAGCCTATAAAAACATCAAGCATACAAATGATGCATTTCCCTGGAGATCTGAAGCTCCAGTTGCCAGATTTCTGGTGCCACCCTGTTGTCCCTCTGTCCTAAAACCCCAACAGCCTTGCCCCACTTTTTCACCAAGATTTAATTGCAGAGGAGCAAGCGCAAGGCTGAGTTAGAAGAAACTCATTACTCTTCCTAAATACACCACGGAGTACTCTCCCGTGTATACTATCAAGTTACATAAATAATTGAAGCTGAACTACCCTTGTCAAAGTAAATGAACAAAATACACTTCATAGCACAGAGTCCTTGATTTTATTACATTCATTTGCTAATTCATAAAACTTAAACCCAGTGAATGCAGACCATACTGCGTGAAGAGCAGAGCGCTTGGGCTGGGAGTCAGACCACTTGGGTCCTAGCTTTCGCTCCACTGTTAACTGGTGGACAACTTCGGCAAGCACCTCAGTGCCTCTGGGCTTTTGACTTCTTATTTAGACAACAAGTCAGATGGATGCAGTAATCCCTAAAGATCTTTCCAGATTCCATGTTGGTAGGTTTTTCTGCATAGCCCGATATATCGTCCTAAAACCACATGGCATTATGTAGCTTCATGTCATCTTTTTAAAAATAAAATGACCACACCCACTTTGAACATGTCTGCTTCCACCAGTTCAGTCCTATCTCCTTCCCAGCCAGGCTTCTGCACCCACAACTCCTGAACTCCTGGTTTCAAAGCTCTGTTCTTTCCCTAGTCTTCTTCTGGATGTATCAGAAGAATGTTTAGTATATTGGCCACCACCTACTCCTAGTAACTAACACTTCTTGGCCTTGGTTTCCAGGGTAGGATTTTCTTGTGGTTTTGTTTTCTCTCCCTGAACTCTTCCTTTTCAGATTTCTTTGCCTACTGCTTGTCTGTGGGACCTCTCATTGTTTGCTTGTTTTGTTTTGTTTTATGTTTTTGGTACAGTGTCTCACTATGCAGCTCAGATTCATAGTGATCCCCTGTTTTCAGCCTTCCCAGTGCAGAGATTACAGGCAGGTGCCACCATCCCCGAACCTGATGGCTCAGCACTCCTGGGGGCCGGGCTGGGGCAGCATGTGGTGCCAGGGATTGTATCCCAGTCCCTACACTTGTCTAAGTAGGCACTTAGTCTGCTGAGTTATCTCGCTGGCCCAGGGACCTCTCATTGTTAAAGGCATCCGAAGGCTTAATCCTCAGATCTCTCTCTCTACATAAATTCTTGGCTGTCTGGATGACCTCACCAGTGTCAATATTTACACATCACAGGGTCAGTGACAGCTTCCACCATTCCTTCTCCAATCTGGTGTCCACTGACTTACAACTCTTGTCCAGTGTCCTTCTCAGCATTTCCACCATCTAGTAGGCATCTCAAGCTTAGTATTACCAAAACTCAATTCCTAGTTCTTTCCCATCTGTAGTCCTGCCCCTTGTGGACAAATGGCAGCACACTCCTCCATCTGATGGGAGTTGGCCTTCTCTTCCTTTGTCACATTCCCTGTCCAGCCCTCACCGCTCTGCTAACACCCAGCCCCATGTCACCATCCACCTGCCTTCACCTATATCTTTACAGCTGTCTCCTAACTGGTATTCTACTTTTTTCTTTTTTTTTTTTTTTTTTTTTTTTTGGGACTGGGGTTTGAACTCACGACCTTGCACTTACCAGGTAGGCACTTGTGCCACGGAGCTATCTCCCCAGCCCATCCTAACTGGTATTCTTTGCTCCCTCCTTGCCTCCCTGGGATCAGCTTTACTGCTTCCCCTCTTTCATTTCCCTTTCCATGAATGCAGAGCCTGTTCTCCCACCTCCTGCCGTCCTCTCTGAGCACATGTTCTCTGTCATGGATTCTTTCACTGACCTCCTTCTACCTCAAAACTTCTGGTTGCTCCAGCCTGCTGTTTGCCTTTGCAACATTTACCACTGCTGTGTTAGTGTCTGTTTGGCTGTTTACTGGCTGTCTTTTCTAGGCGGAATCTACAAGCTCGGGAATTTCCTGTCCTCAGTCCTTTCCAATGAATCAATGAAAACTGCACAAAGAAAGGATAAAATAGTTTGCTCCCAATGGAGGCTAATCAGTCTACATCAGATAATCTCAGCTTTGGTTCCAAGGGCAAGGCAGACTCTGTGTGTGTGTGTGTGTGTGTGTGTGTGTGTGTGTGTGTGTGTGCACGCGTGTATGCATGCCTGCCTGAGACCACTTGGCACTTGACATTTTTTTTTTTATTGGAACCGGGGATTGAACTCAGGTCCTTGTGTTTGCCAGGAAAGCACTTATTCTACTGAGCTATCTCCCCAGCCCTGCGCTTGACATTTTAATCAGTAACATATACCACAGTGTTCAATGTGCTGGACACCCAGAATTCTGTCTCAATGTCCGGTTTTGAAAAGAAAATATACTACTTTTCTCAATATATTTTTTCATTCTGTTCTCAGTGTCTTTTTTTTTTTTCAGTGTCTTCTATTTTTACCGTCCCAAATGTGAGATTGCAACCAGAAGCTGGAGAGAGCATGCGGGCCTTTGGGAAGAACAATAGTTATGGCAAAAGTCTATCAAACAGCAAGCACTGACAGGCACAGTATTCTCAAGAGAGAACAGGTAAGGTGACATCCTTTATCTGGAAGGCAGCGTGTGATGCATATTGGATAGTTCTCATATGAGATATTTCAGACATACTCCCTCCACTCCTAAGACTATTTTCTGTGCTTGTGGGGTTTATTATCTCAGTGGTGTACTATTTACTGAGACAGAGGGCGGTGGGCTATGTCTGTATTTCCAGGTACCTACTAGCTTCTAACAGAAGCCATATTTCATGTTGCACTTTAGGTATATAGCCATAAGCCAACCATTTGAGTCACAGACAGATCATCGTAAGAGCTCACATACCCTGCCTTGAGATTGGAAAAATTTCCTCATAGGCTGTTTCTCCTCAGACCTGCTTTGTTTGGCCCATGCATTTTTTAAAAACATTATTTGCTCTTATTTTAAAATTGAGAGATTTTTTTACCAAAAGTCTAGATTTCTAGCTTAAAAAAAAAAATATCGAGGGCCAGCGAAATAGCTCAGCAGACTAAGCACCTGGTTGGGCAAGGGCAGGCACCGGGTTCAATCCCTGGCACCACATGCCACACTGGCCCCACCCCTGAGCCCACTAAGCCAGCGATGGAGTCTGGGCATGGTGGCAGATGCCTATAATCCCAGTGGTGGGGAGGCTAAAAAGAGGAGGCTTACTATGAGTCCGAGCTGCATAGTGAGACCCTATACCAAATGCATAAATTTAAAAAGTAAACAAATAACAACAACAACAATAATAATAATAAGCAGCTCTAACAATATAGCACTGTAATTCTTCCTGGGAGGTTTTCTGCATGCCTATGAGGACCGTGACCTCCCTATCTAGCCTAGCTCTGTTGCCACGTGGACCACATTACCATGTTTGGTTCCTGTCTGGCCCACGTCACAAATCTTATTACGGTTAAGCTTCTCTTTGATACTGCTTGATGTTTTGACCACTCCTGTTAGGCAGATAGTAAGCAGAACCTAAACATGACCGCGTCCATGCATGTCAGCCTGTCCCAGCCATCACATGTGCTGCATGGCAAAAAGCATGAGGTGGCAACTTCAGAGAAGCAGGTGCCTCCTCCCCACAGGGAGGACTTGCTGGACCGGGTCCTGTGGAGGAGGGCGCACCTGCGCCTTGTTCTTGAGAAGGCTTAAATAGTCAGGCATGGGAGTACAGCCAGAGGCCTACATGGTATTGTGGGAGGTTTCCTTTCTTCTTCTAATTTGAAGTATGTTAAGAGATTAAATTGACAGCGTAGCAAAAGTGCCAAGTTGAATGTCCCGTTTCCTGGTGGATCACTTGGGGTCCAACTATTTCAAGAACTAACTGGGTATATTATCAACATGGAGGCCTAGTTTGGCTTATCTGGGATATGACAGTGATTTCTGAATGATTTGGAGGCAAAAGATTATCAGGGAGCTGTAATATGTAAACGCAAGTCAGAAGATATTACAGTGAAACTTGCCAGTCCGGGGGTTAAGGGTAGAATTCTTTCTTCAGGTTATTTCTCCTTATTGGACACAAACTTACCTAGAAACACAACTTTATTGCAGAGCAGCTGGGCCCCCACTCTGAATTACAGCTGGTCAAGTGCTCAGTTTTTGACCAGGTACCTCCTGTTCTAAGAATGGTTTTGATTCACAGAGGTTATGGCATATGCCTTTCAAAAGTATTTAGCCTGCATTACCATAACCAGGGCCCCTGGCTTTATAACTCTCTTAGCCAATTCAGTAGCATAAAACAAAAAAAAAGCAGACTTTATTTGCACAGCTAACTAACTCACACACAACACACACGCATAGCTCACACACACACACATACACACACACACAGAGACACGCTTGAATTTCAATCACAGGGCCATGTCCTTTCTTCTTGGCTCTTTCTGTTGTCTGGACCTGAGCCTGGCCAGTCAAAGCTGCTAAGGCCTTGTTCTAATTCAGCTTCTCCTTATAAAAATAAAATTAAGCTGACTGGACAGCACGTTGTTCAGAAAGTCTCAGAAACTACTAATTGAAAAGATGTTTTTAAAAGATTCTCAGATCTGCAGTCATCAGTATTTAAGAGCCTGTACAATTTCAAATTTGGTGATTTTTCAACAGTATGTTTTTCAAGCTGGATCAGAGATTATATGGGCACAGTGGAAGCTTTTTCTCTAGAATTACTTAAAAACAATACAAATATCTTTTCCATCATTTTTGTGTTTTTCAAGTTAAGTTTTAAAGCTTTAATATTTTTATTGTTCCAAATCCAAATACCTCAACTTGACTCTACATGATACTGAGGAAACATCTCCATTTTTCTCCTCTCAGAAAAGCTGCGGGAGAGCTGGATTCTCACAGCTTTCCATCAGTTTGAAGAAAAAGAAATCATTTTAATGTCTGTCTTTGTCGGGTTTATTTTTTAAATTTTAATCAAATGGAACCATCGTAGAGGTCAAGCAATGCAGTCTCTTTATGAGCCTCATATATCATCTGGAATAATTATAGTTTCAAGCAAAAAGCCTACCCAAATAAGGTATCCTTAGCCAAAAGTATGCAATTCTCTAGCTTTGATTATTTTCTTATTGTTGTTGAATTCGTCAACGGTTTATAGAGAAAACTGTGAAATCTTAAATTTTTTTTGAATGTCTTAGTTCTTTGTAACACCCAGAGATTGGGAAGGGGAGTAGAGAAGGGGAGACTGGGGCTCAGAGGTTTGCATTTTAACCAGCTCTCTCTGGGGAAGGATGGGGAGGGAAGAGTGGAGGGCCTGCTCCAAAGCCCAGGCATTGAGAGGATGGGGGGGCGAGCAAAGGGGTGTTTCAGGTCCTCGTTCTCTCCCGTGTCTCAGTGCCACACTGTTTCTTTGCTTTCCTACTAAGGTCACTTCAATTATTTAGTTAATAATGCTGGATTTGCATAAATTGGCCTTAGTGGAAAAGCTAATGAGGTACATTTTGCTCTGCAGAGAGCAATTTTAGTTTTAGAATCTTGCAATGAAATTACATGAAAAGAAAGCCACAAGCACGTAAGTTAAAAATGAGACAGATGCCACTGTTGACCAAAATACTATGGCTTTCCGCATTTTGTTATCCTCTAAAAATAGTAGAAGACTGAAAAGTTCATGGTTTCTGTCCCACCTTATTTTATTGTCACTGAGAAGCAACACCCTTTTGAAGCCTGAGAAAACCTTCAATGTGTATAAATGTTCCCTCCAACAATGAGCCCAGAAGCCGCATGTAATACAGCCCCCATTAGCATTGCTTGTATTTGCTTCTGGAGATGCCCCCCTTCCCCTACACTGAACTTAGTTTCCAACTGATACAAGATAGATGTGGTCATCGTCTACTTCTTTGCCGAATGCAAAGGATAAGAACACGCCCACTCTTTCAGACGTGTCTTATCACTGTCCTGAAATAGTATGTGCTCCTTATGGAATATCTCTTTTCAATAAATGAGTTGGTCTTCAGACCCCATTAAATTCATAGTATTTTTATGAATATCTGTTGAGGGCATGAAGGAATCTTGTTTGCTTCAAGGGCAAGAGGTTAGGTGCACTCTGTTGACCCTTTTCTTACCTTTTAGTAAGTTACCTCCACTGATGCCCATTGTTTAAGACCGTGCCAAATGGTCAAACTCTTCCTGCTTGACTCGGTCATTAAGCAATGGTTTCCTGAAAGTTGTCTGTCTGTAAGGGAATTAGAATGTATTAATTGCTGGAGAAATTTTAAATAACATAAAACTTGTTTTAGGAATCAGATTCTGGGGTTGGCTAAGTAGCTCAGCAGATTGAAGTGCCCATAAGCAAGTGAGAGGCCCGGGGTTCTATCCCCAGCCTTGCCATGTCGCCCCCCCCCCCCCCAGGTGCGATGAGACAGCATTTGAGACTGTGGTGGTGTGTGCCTGTAATTGGGAGATTGTCAACAGGTGGATCAGTACGAGTCCAATATAGTAGTGAGAGACCCTGAACACCTTGTAGACCCTTCCCTAACATATATATATGGAATCAGATTCTAGACAGAATCCAATGCCCTGGTGCTTCCCACTGCTGGGCATCACCCCCTGAACATGTGGAGTGCCAGGGCTCTGACACTCTGGGCACCAGACCCCCTACCTAGTTCCTCAGATGCAGTTCCTGGCACCCAGGAATCTGCATCTTAAAGATCTCCATGGGATGTTGAGGCAGGTAGCCTTTGAACCACAGATAATGAAATCTTCAGTAGATACTCAGCAATTATATATTTATGAAGTAGGATGATCAACTTATTTGAGTCAGGATAGGATAAAGATAGGAAATAATGCTCCATCACATGCAAGAAGGCAGTGTTCTTTTTCCCCTCTGCCTCCCTCCTTTTCTCTCTCCCTTTAGCCCAGTTTTCCTTCCTTCTCTCTTTTTGAATGAATAGAGTCATGCTGACCACCACAAGCAGGATATGCCTAGCTAAATTATTTATTTAATTTTTTAACTAACTTTAATTAAGTAAAAACTTCCTGTCCTCGGTAGCAATGTCGTATTTCAGGTGGTCAGTAGCTTCATGTAGTTAGAGCCCCTGTTAGCAGGGCATATTTAGAACACTTCCGGCATCTTACAGTGGTCCACTGGACAAGGGTGGTGAGGAGTGTTTTTCCCAACTGCCTTTGAAAAGAAGCATCAGAAGAAGCTACCTGAAATCAGGAAGTAAACATGTATTTCAGTTCTAGATGGCAACGACGTGTGTGGGTCCGAAGTGTGTGAAGGGGAAAGAGTTCAGGTAAAGCCAGAGGCAGGTGCCCAGGCAAGAAGGCTAGAGATTGATCACTGAGAGGGACAGAGAGGAACGCACCAGGCCCAGTGCCCACAGGACCAGAGTGGCCTGGGATCTTAGAGGAGAAAGTGACAGAGCCAGGCTCCCTCAGGGAACAGACCGCGAAAGAAAGAACCGCTAAGTAGTCACACAGGCGGTCTCCACAGAGGCCAGAGAGTCAGCTAGGACCCAAGAGCAACCTTAGTTTCTGTGCCATGTCAGCTCTGAGAACTGTTCCTGGAGAAGCAGACACCTACTGCTCTCCTCCACGCTGTGCTTTCATGGCGGCTCACTTTCTGTCTTTGCCTCAACTCATATTGCTTTCATGTTTCTTTCATTTTGTGGCTTGTGCTGACGTGTTTCTGCTTATTCATGGCCCTTGCCCTTTGTCCCTGAACTTCCAGTGCAGTCTGCTGCTGAGCTCTTGTTGCTTGGGACTCAAAGCCTCCTAGAAATCAGCTCTTGCTGGTGAGACCATCTTCATGAAGCAGAAAGCAAGGCTGTTATGGCAGTCAGCCCCCTGGCAGCTGCTGGCTGCCCTGAGCGCTGTGCTGGTCAGCCAAGCCTCTGAGAACGGGGTGGCCAGCCTGTTCAGGAGGGAGCCCCCACAGAAGAGGGCAGAAGAGGACTTAGCCCCATGGAAGGTTCTGTGAAGCAAGCAGGGTAGGTAGCTAGAAGCCACCATGCCTGGCCTGTGTACAGTTAGGTGCGACTCAAGCCAGAGGGAAGTTCTGTTGAGGATGGAGCAAGACAACATCATCCCTGTGTGAAATTTAAGATCTTCACCATATGATATATTTGGCTACAGACGAAAGGTTTTTATTTTTATTGTGTTGCATTTTCTCAAGTATAGATAAAATGAGATCATGCCTATTAGATTGTATCACCATATAAAAAATTCAAATGTTAGTTCTAGATTTGTGTCAGTTGCAGGAAGAGTTCTAGCTATTTTCTATAAGTATAGTTCTTTTCTGCATTAGGCTGGGATTCTTTTTTTCCTATCAAACAACTACAGGTATATCATCTCTGTAGCCACAAACAGTTGACCACAGCTTTAGAAACAGGCACAGAGGGGTTGGGGATTTGACTCGGTGGTAGAATGCTTGGCTAACAAGCTGGAAGCCCTGGGTTCGGTCCTCAGCACCAAAAGCAAAAAATAACGCCTCCCCTAAAACACCATTCAACCAAAAAGATACAGCAAAATCAAAATAGACCAAGAATAAACAAGGCAACAGAAATAGGCACAGAGGAAAAGCCGTAGTGTTTCTTGCAGATTTTCCTGAGAGGATCCCTGGCTGTGTATGTCACCCACACATTACTGGAGATGGAAACATGTGGTTACATCAGATGCTGACAGTGCAGCAAGCCGCAGGTGCATGGTGCGTACCACAGGCACCAGATCAGGAAGGGGTTCCGTATTCCCCAGTTTCCCATCAATTTCCTCCCAGGTTACCTTCACTCCCGGCTCTGCACCGGGGAACCTGTCATCTCCATTAAACTCTAATACCAAGGGTCCAGTAGAGGAAGAGAGTCTCTTCTGTCCCCTGTTCTTCCTCCCCCTTTTGGGGGGTCCTGTGGTGTGTACTGGGCAGTAAGAGCTCCCATGACCATGCGAGTGATTCAGCAAGGCTCTTCTTACTTAGCCTTGGCCGTGTAGTCTGTGTAATGTGCTGTAGAATTGTCACAGAAGAATGAGAAGTGATGTCACACTTCATCCAGGGTGCACCTGTGAAGCACTGGAATTTCAAATTCACATAATGTCCGGTCTCCAGGAAAATTTGAAGAGGGGCATCAAGATTTCCCGGTAGCCTTTCCTCACTTTCCCCAAACGTTAACAGTTTACCACGCTTGCTCCATTTGTCATACTTTGTTTTCTCCTCATCTCTGTTATACACAAATGTGTGCCCACACATGGCCTAGAATCATTTGCATTTGCTTCTGTATCTTTAAGTATTTTATTATATGCTTCCTTTTTTAAAAAAAATGAAGAATTTAAAGTGTTTTTTTTTTTTTTTAACTAAAACAAATGATAGTTTTTGCCACTGCTTGTCCTTTTCCACATTCTGACTTTTAAAACGCCAAAAGAGAAGGCCACTGGTTTTGCTGCTCTGCAAATTAGTTCAGCCACCCAGGGATCCTTAGAAATTGACTACATTTTTGTGATTCAGCATTTCCAAATTAGATGAGCTTTCAAATGAGGGAGCCAAGAAAACAGTACTACGACTTACATGTTTTCACTTTTTAAAACCCAAATTAATTTCATAGGGACTATGCAGCCCACAGCGTAGTATGAGTCAAACTTTCTTATAAACAGCGGGAATAGGATGCAGTGGGACTACTAACCAGGGTGCTCATTAGGGTATGTGGCCGAACTACTAAAAGTTGGCATTCACCCTCGGTTCAGGTGCTTATTGTTTCTTTGAATTTAATGTTGATTCTTATGAATTTGGGATACAGAGGGAATTGTCTATGCCCTAAGTGCACTGTATTGTATTATTAATACCAGGATAGCAGTCGAGTCCCACTAGACAGTCTTTGTGGTCTGCTGGTGCTCTAAGAAGTGTCTGAGCATAAAAGAAGATTGTTGGAGTTGAAGTGGGCTGATGGTCTGGGATGACATTTGAATGCATGGAGGACAGTGTCTAAATGACAGTGTCAAAAAAGAAGCTCAAAACTACTCCCATTGTCCCACAGACTGTCTCCTCCTAAGATAGTCCCCACGCAGGAGCTTTGTGTGGTAGAAATCGAATGTGGGGTCAGGAAGACCGGAAGTGGAGGCCCAGGAACAAAAGCCGACATTTTACATCCATAGACGAATTAAATTCTGGACAAATAGCGAAGACACTGAGAACTGCAGCGATGTATTCTTATGATCCAAATTAACCATTTTAGTTAAATTATTACAAATACCATTGCCAGATTGTCTGTTATACTCTGAGATGCTTCTATGAATAAACCTTTTGAAGAGCATCAACTTATTTGTACAAATGAATAATGTAAACTCTCTTTTGGAATTTAGGATAGCTGCTTCCTTTTCCAGTTTACACACATGCTTTCTGTGCACTACACAGTTAAAAGGAATGATGTTGCAGCAGTCTAAGAATTAAGGTACCACCACTGAGTGGCCAAAGGGTTACTTTCTCAGCTGAGGAAATGATGTGCAAAGTTTAGGAAAAAACAACATAAAAAAGAAATTGATGAAAACGTACCTCACAATCAATATCACCATATATAGGGGACATGGAATCAGATACTCTGCTTGGGTGAGTTTATTCCCTATAAATTATCATCATCCCTTTAGTCCGGTTGGAATTATGTACAGTGCCCTCAGATTTCTAATTGCACTGGATTATCATATTCAATACAATTAGTAAAATGCCTTCAATTACATATAATAATTACTATAAATGGGACTATTGGCCTAATTACTATAAATGGGGAAAGATGTGTGATTATCATGTGCAATTAAATCATGTACAGTATATTTATTTTACATTACTACATACAATGGTGGAGTGATAACACATAATTACGTTGTATCATCCCTTAGTCAACAAACCTACTCTGCATTAAGCTACCAAAGAGTTGTGATCCATTACCAGATTAATCAGCCGCTGGATCTTTCTTCCTGAAGTAATTGGGTTGTTCTGTGAGCTGGGGACCCACTAAGCTTAAATGTAATTAAATGTACTGATTCTGCACAGCCAGGAGAAATCTGGAAGGAAAAGAATTCTTTTACCCCCATTAATTACGAGTGCCCGGATTATCCTGTTTTGTCAGTGTCAAGAATTTAATCTTCCTTGGGCCCAGGAACTTCCATCATACCTGTTTGCTTTTATGTGAAAGTGTAAAAATCAACACTCCTAACTAGTGGCAACAGTTAAAATACACTTGAGGGGAAAGGGGGCTTTTCTTCACTGTGACAAACATTATAATCATCCCTGGTTTACAAATGCACACTTAACGAGCTTAGAGCACATAATTAATTCTGCAAAGGATGCTGTTTGACAGTGTGGGATTATGAGAATTGCATATTGATAGTGGCAGGAGAAATAAATCTATTTTCTCTGCATAAGGTGGGGTATTCTTGTGTTCTTTAGAAACTGGCACATCTCAGAGGTGTTGCTCTCAAAATGATCTCAGGATGGAGAGAAATCAGTAATTACAGACCCAGGCATTCAGTTGTGTCCTAATTTTCCCACCAGTTTTTCACTGTTTCAGCTGCCTCAGAGACTTAAAGTATTCTCATTAGGTAGCTGCAGAGGCAGCCGCTTTTGCCGACTCCCTCATTCTCTCGCCTGCTTTTCCTTTTTTTCCCCCTTCCATTCCTGCCTTGGGAGTGACTGTGAAGATCATTTGCTGGAATGATTGGCAGGTTAGAGGATTCGATCAGATGAGTTCCTCTTAGTGTGGGTCACAAAGGCTAGTTAGCAGGAGCTGTCGAAAAATGCCAGCAGCATTCGAAATGGGAAATGTCACGACTTCCAGGCAGGGGGTGCCACCTGGAACAGAAAGCCCTCAGCTCATTAGCAAGTTACAGGATGCGGGCTTAACTGGAGGGAGCAGGGAAGGAAGGATAATACCCAATAGGGAAAATGATCGTGAAGTGGAATTGATTTCATGTATAATTTGTTTATCACTAGAGGGGACAAATGCTGTCCTTCTGACATGAGCGAGGAGTGTGGACTATGAATGAAGCAACTTAGCATAATCTCCAGGTTGAGCTTTGGATTTAAAGAATGCAAACTTCTTTATTCTTAACTGTGGAAATGATCAGGTCATGTTACACTAATTAAAGCTGACACACTCTCAAATGTTTTATCTGGGCGATTGTGGCAACTCCACAGAAATGGATAAAGATGGACAACTTTTAAAAATAAGAGGGATTTTCTTTTTTCCTCTGTTGATGTGGAAGACTAGCTCAGTTGCATACTGAATTATAACAGGGCTGGTATTTATATTCGGTGGTTAGCTAAAGTGCACAAATAAAACCAGGATTCCTGCTTCACATGCAGGAATATTAATTCTTATTAACAGAGTCAACCATTTGAAAGTGCTTTTAAGAGACTCAGATCTAATCCTTGTTAAAATAGAGAGATGCATTTTAAAATGTAACTATACTATATAGTATAGGATTAAAATATTAAGCTTCATTTTTTTTTTTAAAGGGAAGCGCTCTAATTTCACTACTGCCTAGATCTACATTTTATGTCCTGCCATAAAGTCAGCAATTTTCAGTAGCTTCTTTACAAACAAAATTAAACAAAGATGATACCCTTGGAGAGAAAATTATTCTATAATGCATAAAACAAGAACATAGTGACAAAATGAGACATTTTCTAGTGCATATGCACTCTAAGGTCCAAATGT
>PVKN010006200.1:0-29041 GCA_004027915.1 Capromys pilorides
AAGGTACTGTATGCCCTCAATTCAAAGCTCAATCAATTTGATGCAAACTTTTTCTGGCTTCCCGTGACTCTTACTTAATGCTAGAAAGCATTATAAGTTTGAATAATTGTAATATTCCTTGGGAAGGTATAAAACTGGAAAAGGCTGTCTTCATAAACCCTACAAAGATGTGTCTTTTGCTTTTCATGAGGGGATAATGTCCGAGAGACACTGTGACCTTACTAATGGAGCAGACAGGATGCAGACCCAGAATACATGGTATCTAAAGTGGATGACAAGAGGAAAAGCTATACTTAATAGGCTCTGGAAAGAATGACTAGGTTGTGTTTATGTCTAGCAGAATTGTCACAGATATTCATGACAAAGCAATGGTGAGCATAACTAATCAAGATGATTCCTGCTGATTTCTTATGAATTGCAATATAATAGCTATTGAAATCTTTCATTTAATTATTTGTTTAGAAACTTCATTGTAATTACTGATTGGGAGCTTAATTTTTTGGCATACAGTACCTTCTTTGGGTTACAGTTAAATTGGAACATCTAGATTATTTAATTCATGAAAAGAATTAAGAAAAGTTTAATTTTTTCTTCTGCTTTTTATTTATATTTTGAGTCTCTGGTAAACAATGAACCATGTTATATTTAAGCTTGTGAATCTGATTTATTTTACTTAATATTGTGTTTGCAAAATACATCCAACTTCCTACAAATGCCTCAGATTTACTTTCATTACTGCAAAGCAGTATTTCATTGTGTGCAAATATGAAATTTTCTGTTTATGTTCATCAGCTGATGGATCTAGAGGCCACTTCCAAGACTTACCTATTATGAATTGTGCGACTATAGACATGAGTGCACTTGTCGCTGTAATACGATGTCTTTAACTCTTCCAGGAAGAGGCCTAGAAAGAGAATATCTGGGTTGAATGGAAATTTTAATTTTAGTTCTCTGGAAGAATCTCCCTGATGACTTCCATAGTGTTGTATGTGACAAATCTGAAATATGCTAAATAATGAGGAAAACAAACATAAATAATAGCAGCAAAAGAAATCTTTCTTGAAGGGGAACACAATCAAGATGGAGGGAGGATGAAGGAAAGAGGTGAAAAGGAGATGAACAAAGCATTATGATGTATTATATACACGTACCAAGTATAAATGTTATGTACTGCAAATCTGTACTAATAGAAAAGGAAGAAAAGTTAAAGTGCTGTGTGTGGGAGTGTGTACATGTGAGTTTTAATTGAATAAATATAATAGATCTTAAATAAAATGTAATTTTACTTCAACTTCTTTCTTTTATAGGTTAAAATTATTTGTCTCATGAATCCTTTTCACTTAATTTTGTACTTAAACAGTGCAAGTCTCTAATTCCTTTCTAATACTCTCTCTCTCTCTCTCTCTCATTTTATGTACATGGTACACACTTGTAGGGATCCTCCTATTGTCAGCCTCCATAGCCCTGAGATTACAGATGTGTGCCACTGTGCCTGGGCTTGGTGGTTGGCTCAGTACGCCTGGGGGTGGGGAGATCCTGGCATGCAGTACCGGGATAAAACCCCAGTCCCTGTGCCTACCTAAGCAGGCACTTAGCCCACTAAGATATTTTGCCAGCCCATTTAATACACTTTTTTTTTTTTCTGGCAATTACTTTTATTACTACAAAATAACACTTCGCTGAGGTTTTAAACCTTAACTTTAAGGACCCTATTTGAAAACATATTTTGAGGTCAACTGAAGCTCCAATCGAAGAGGTTAGTAGTGTATGTTTTCTTTATCCTGCAATTATAGTAAACACACACACACACACACACACACACACACACACACACACACACACATATTTACCCCACCGCCACAACCAGCAGCGCTACCACCTCCAACAACTAACCACCATTTCCTTTACAGAGAAAATAAAGAGATTTACAATGCACAGGTATAGTCTAGAGGTAGAAGGCTTGTGCTCAAAATCTAGTTCCATCCCAGACGACCTTAGCCAATCGCACCAGCTCTCTCTCCTGAGATGTGTGGTTTACTTGATTTACTTTTCACTGGCTTCATCTACTGTCTTTAGGTTAAGAAGACACAGGCTAGTTAATGCTCAGAAAATAACACTAAATCTATTTATAGGTCTAAAATATTCTGAAGTCATTTGTAGAGGTTGTGTATTTTCTGTCAGTTTTTTTTTTTAATTAATGAAGTCTATCATCACTTTGCATTAATACTAACCTCAAATAAATATGTAGTTTTGTTACTTTATTGGCCCCAAATAAGAAGCTATTTGAGATTCTTGCTTGGATCTAGAGACCTTCTCATGAAATAGCAACTGTACCTTTATACTTGTTAAATGATTGTGATGAAAGGTATTTAAATCTCTATTGGTCTTAGAATTACTGCATGCAGCATGTATCTAAAATTTTGTCTTTTGATATAAAGTATCACTGTCAAGATTCAAAGTTATAATAGACTGTGCATAAAACACTCTCAATTACATTGCTCAGACCAACTAGAGGAAGTATTATTCAGTAACAACGCAAAGCACTAATTGCAATATTTCAAAGAAAATCTTCCTTTACCCTCCCAAACTTGTAAGCCTATTAATCCTAAAAGTATGATTCATTTTAAGGATATTTCATCACAAGTTCAAAATTATAGTATAACATTCTGCAATATAATTAGCAATCCAAAAATATATTTTGCTCTAAATTACCTAATAAATGTATTCTGTGAGTAATACACTTAAAATGAATTCCAGGACAATTTCTCAGGTTCTTCTTTCAAAATAATTGCACATAATTTAAAAATATATATTGGAGATCAAAGAAGGCAGGTTTTATTTTCTTGACTTAGCACACAAGCTAGCAGTGGTCCATAATGAAATTGCTGCATGTGGAGGAAGGAAAAGATAAAGGATTAAACTTAAAGCTCCCAGAAATCCAGCTCAGTAAAGATCCACAGATTGTGTCTTTTAGTTCTGTTTTACCACGATTAATAAAAAGCAGGATAATTTGATTTTTTTCTTCTTTGCCATTTTTTTTCATCTCACATCACTATCAAACTGCCAGTGTGATTCCTCATTAGACAGATAAACATGTCTATAAGCTTAAATGACTGAGTCTCATCAACATCTGATGCTGAAACTCAATACTAGCAATCCATTAGTGTTTCTAAGCCTCCTCTTTTTAGTGATTTATTTTATCTATTCATCCTCTCAGTTCAATACAGGAAAGATGTGAACTTTGTTATTTGAAAATCCTTAAGGGAAGGGGGAATAAAACTAGAGCCTTTCTGAGAGGAGGCAGTGGGTGTCTTCCTGGAATCCAACATGACAGAGATTGTACACACAATCATTTCTCTCACTTCACAGCACTAGAGAATTATCTGCTTTGTTTCATGAGGCATCACTCAAAAGGATGCAATTTGAGAAATTTAGCATAAGTAGTGGTCAGCCTTTTACAGGTGACATTTTAGTGCCCATCTTTTAGACGTTGCTTTTAATGCTGTCAATATTTACAATGGAATAATTCCACTGCTGAAAATCAATTTCATGTAAATGCCATTCTCTAGTAGTTCTGGTGATGAAGGGCCCTTCTCTAACATCTCTTTCCTTGTCTGTGCTGCTGCCTTGCTCTGCAGTTTATTGTCTGTGCCTTCAGCCCCACAGATGCTTAGGAGAATGACAAACATGAGCCGGTGAGCCTGTTCGTCTCAGAAATCCTCTTCTTTACACTGCTAAGAACTGTTGGAAATGATGATATTTTAGAAATTGCTAACATAGCCCGAGTTTTCCATTGATGACCTGCTACATTTACATAAAATTTGAAACTGTTCAAATTCCTGTCTGATCTTGCTATTCTAATCATATTATTTCATTTTATTCTACATCATACATGCCTTTTCTATGTTATGGGGCACAAACAGATATTATCACAAGATATACAATGTATAAGGAATTACAAGATTGGTTCACAACAGTCAGCCACAGAGTCAGATGAGGGAGCCTGCAGAGGGCGTCAGCACACTCAGACTAAAGAATTCAGTCCCAAGGTCTGAAGCTCACTGCAGTGTCCCATGCAAGTCTCTATTCGTCAGTCAATGGGTCTGTGACAGAAGACTGAAGATTCTGCGATGGACTCTGAAGGATCCTGGACTGAGGGGGAGAGAGACTGCACTGCAAGCCAGGCAGTGAAGTCCGAGCCAAAGTGAAGACTGAAGCTCCTCCAAGGAAGTGGAAGTTCGACCCCTTCCTCAGCCCCTTTGTATGGTCTCTTTTGCTGAGTCACTCTGGGGCAGGCCCATTGCTTCTTGGGGCCGGCCCTCTGACCCCAGCAGCAGGAAGAAAAGTTGACACAATGCATCAACCACTACACTTGTCAATATGCCTGTGCTGTTGGGAAGGATTCCAGGTTCCCAAAGAGAAAATTGAGACCTCAACTTGGCTTGTAGACTATCCTGTTGACATACATAATAGCAAAAGATTATCTAAACAAGTCAATATGAGGCATGGGAAGGCTTATTACACAAAGATAGAAAGCAATGGAAAATAGCTGTGAATGGTGATATACTCCAGTAATCCCAGCATTATGGGTAGCTGAGGTGTGAGGATTACAAGTGTGAGCTCAGGAGGAATCCTCCTGACTTGAAGGGTAATTTGGTTCCTGTGAGATGTCTGCCCTTGCTCAGGAGGGAGCTCCCTGGTTTCCCTCAAGGGGTAATTGCTCCTTTTTGGTGGAGTTGATCTCACCATAGTGTGGTCTGCAAGGTTCAACCTTTCCTGGAGTCCCTGCTGATTAAAAGTTTGGGATAATGGCTGTTAGTTCTAGACACTGCTTTCAGGGGAACTGGAACTGGAACTGGTCATTGTGTGTGCTGGCAATTGTTTATCCTTGTAAATCCTGAAAACTGCTTCACCTTTTTCTTGGTGTCTTCAATCTTGAGTGGAATCAGATAGACTAGGTAAATGTAGAGCTCATAGACTTTGCAGTGTAGACTCTGTAAGAGATTATCCTGTAGAGCTGAACAGGGGTCTGACTCAAAGTTTTAAAGTAAAAGGGAGAAAAAAATGGAGTTTCCTTTTCTCCTTTGTATCTATTTTTATTTTTTGTATGCTATCTCTGCTCTTGTGCTTCCCACGTCTTTGTCTGGTAAATAGGTCTTGCTTTCTCCCTCTATGTTTTTCTGGCAAGAAAGGCAAAATTTCTGTGTTTTCTATTCCGTAAGCCTTCTTAGATTTTGCTATTTGTTTTTGCAGAGTGCAGGATCACTTTCTCAGGGCCTGATTGATATTTATGCCCCTCGTATTTCTCTTCAGCTTTTTCTTCCCTCTCCTAGTCCTGGGGATTCTCATTCAATCTGGATGGATGAGGACTGGAAGTAGTGAATGCTTGCTTTTATCTGTGATATTTTCTTATATTCATCTTTTCTCCACATGAATATTTTGCATCCTCTCAAGCAGTATCTACTGAAAATCAAATGACCAAGGAGAATTTTTTTTTCTCTACTTAATGTCATTATAACACTTAATGTCATTTCATTAAATTTAGCTACATGTTTAAATATAGAAGGAGTGCTTGGGCAAAGGGAGAAAGGTTAGAAAATCTACATTAAAATTGCTTAGGAAAGTATTTTGGAAACCATATACTTTTATGTTCACCATACAATAATACCTTATTCTCCACTTCTTAATAACACTCAGTAATTTCTTGAGGAGATGTGGCAGCTGTGGCATTATTGGATCCCCTGCAATGTTCTGGACTGTGATGTATGCATGGTTAGAATGTGTTGCATTCTCCTGAACAACTGACTGATGGATAAACATTTGTTCACTAAGTGCAGTTCATTGTTAAACACTAGAAGAATGCACACTTTATTCAAGATTTACTGTTTATGATGTTCTTCACCCTAACAAAAGTTAGGTAGAACTAAGCTGCAGTTCAAGTATGCTAAAATTATTTACTGTTTGTTTCATGCTTCTGAAGCATGTATCCTTCTCATAACATTTAATGAAATTGAGCAATGAAACTTTATACACGTGGACCAGGTACCTAAGAAAACTTAGAGGACTTAATGGTAAGGACAGATAAAGAGTTCAATAGTTTCTGGTTGTGACAAATCAGTAAAATGTACTAAGAACTTATTTATGAATTCTGCATAGAGGAATTTTCAACACTTTGAACAGGTATTAACAAATACTTTAAGAAAAATTTTCTTTATTGCACTTTCAGTTATAAAAAGAGACTTTGTGCTAAATCATTTTTCAGATTTTATTGGTCAAATTGTGAAGTCTGATGTATGCACAACTCCAATAAGTAGGCAAGGGGGAAACTGAGTCTTTAATCTCTTCAGCACGTGAATATTTTGCTGAGGGGGGAATCATGATGCAGTTCTTAGGTAAACTTTAATGAGTGAAATGCCTCTGACATTAGCTAAAATTCCCGTTAATGCTGGTGCCTGCTTAATTGCTTGACAATGAGCAGCATGGTAGCCTTTTCAAATAGATATTTAATAAAGATGTTGCATTTTAATATACTAACATATTTTACCTGGGGCTCTTTAATTATACAAGCTGCTTATTTTAGTTACGTCAACCTCACTACTAAGGAAAAACCCATGGGTAGATTTGATCCCTGCATTGACCACTTAAGTCATCTTTGTTCCATAGCCAGGGGGTAGAACATTAAACACTAGCAACCAGCTCACAATGTTCCGCCATTGGCAATCAGCATCTTACAAAAAGAGAACGTAATTGCTCTGGGCAAATCTACCGTGGCTACTACTGAAACTACCCTACATCCAAGTATAGAGGTGGTAGAGGTAGATTATTATGGTAGGCTACTTCATATATATGTAAAATGACTGTAAGTACATACACTCAGCATCTCAAAGAGCTTACCATAGTATACCCTGTCATCTATACCATTTGCATTATACCATGAACTTTTAAAAGTAAATGCTAAAAGGCTCAATACTACAGAGAGAAATCATGCCTAGTAGATACTCATACCTGTGCTACTTACATATGATCTAATTTTACTTTGCATTTTGATCATTTTATTTTCTTGCACTGACTTCTGAAAGTACAAGTTTTCATGGTTATATTTTCAATGATAGATTCAAAGTTTTACATGTAGTAATTCTAACATAATAAAAATAAGTAAGAAGGAAAATTATCAAACATTTTCATGAGCAGCTATAGATTTAAGAAAATAAACATAAACAAATACACAAGTATTTCTAGATATTTTTGTTTAATTAGCAGTGCTGTGCCAGTTCTGAAACATTTAGGCAAAACAGTATCCTTTTATGTGCTTAGGAATTCTGGGAAAATTTTTGAATATATGTGGAAGAATAATGTTTAGTTACTCTATCCACTGTCAAATGCCTGTTCCTTCTTATTGTTCTTTAGATTGAGTGAGATGTTATATGTGAAGGGCAATATGTGTAGTCTGCACCCAACAGGTTACCCCTCCCAAATGTTTGGCCTTTTCTTTTTCATTCCCTGGGAAAATGCACCTTTCTCACTAGTCTGTGGGACTGTTTCCTGCCAGGGCCACTCGTGCCTTGAGTATCTTTCTCCTTAGAAATTGGTGAATCAGGAAGGAGTTTGGCATAGCTTTATGTCCAAGTGTTGTAGCTCAGTGCACCAGCTTTAACTGCCCTAGTTAGAAATGGTAAGCCATACTCTTTGCAGCCTTGCCCCACTTGGCCCTCCTTTGCTCCTGTCCCTTTCCCTCTCTGTCTCTCTCTCTTCTTTTTTTCAGTCTGAAGCAGTCAGGAGGTGGTGGAATGTTTAGAGGTATGTGTTACTGAGATGATGTTTAGTCATTTCATATATGACCTTGAAATGGCTGTTGGAACATCTGCCCCTTCTTTCTTTGCTTGCTGGCCACCAGTGGGTGAGCAGACCTCCTCTGCCATGTGCTCCCACCAGGACTTTCTGTGCTGTCATAAGCCCAAAGCAATGGTGCCAAGGGCTACAGACTGAAACTCTTCAGACAGTAAGCAAAACAAACCTCTCCTGCTCAAGCTGGCTGCCTCAGGCATTTGTGTTCAGTGGGAGAAAGACAGTAACCAACATTTTCTTTAATGCAAATTATAAATATTGGTAATTACTACATTATAAATTAAAGCAAAATTATAAAATTTATTTCATTAAAAAATAATCTCTTCACATGTTCTTTTAAATACCATGTTTATATGAAAAATTACAAAAAAAAACAAAGAAGACAAAAAAAGAATGATATTTTAAAAACCAGACAGCTGGCCGAAGGAGGTTCCATGGGCTCTCATGTAGACCTTTGCTTCATTTCATTGCAATCTGCTATTCAATGAAGTATATGAAGAAAATATGATCTTTCTTTGATAAAACAAAACTGTTTCAATACCTTTCTACATAATTATGGATGTTCTCTTACATGACACTGAAACTTTGCAAGTCATTTCTTCTTATAGATGAGTTAAATCATGAAATCTAAAATGCTGATAATATATTTTTCATCTTCTATTATATGATGAGTCACTGTTTTACCCAAATATGATTTTGTAGTACAATGTTTTTATTATTTCTTCTGTACTTTGACATTTTTAATTTTAAATAAATATTAATTAAGCTTATCACTGTTATTTACCATTATCTTTCAGTACTGGAAAGCTGAAAAGCTTATGGTATACATGCAAGTTTTCCAAAATTTTAATATTTGCTTGTAAGCCCAAGTTTTCTCATTGGAAACATGGCCTGTCAGTTGCTTTCAATGATTCTAATGACTTCATTTCTTTATTGTCACTGCCAAATGTCTAAATCTGAATAACTATAGAGCTTGTCAGTTTCCCTCTCAAGCAGAAATAATTTTATGTAAAATAATCCACTAGAAATACTTATATGTCAATTTCACCGGTGCATTTACTTGAGACAGCCATTGTACTTTAATAGGTAGTGTAAATACTTTATAACGTTCTTTTCACTTCGTCACACAAAATATCAAAAAGATACGCATTTCAGAATTGAAGTTCAATGAAATTAGTTGATACTGATAAATCAGGGAAATTCTTAAGAGAATTTCTTTTCCTCATATGTGTTTATATTTGCAAATATGTAGCAGGGAAGGCTACTGACCTGAGTTTTTTTTTTTTTTTTTTTTTTAGGTGTATTTGTCACAGGATCTCACTACACAACTTGGACTTAAAGTGATCCTCCTATTTTTAGCCTCCCCAGTGCTGAAATTACAGGCAAACACCACCACGCCTGGCCTTAGTGGCCAGCTGAGTATTGCATGTGGTCAAACCTGGGTCCCTGCACTGGTGTATATGGGTGATTAGCTCACTGAGCTATCTCCTAGGCCCTTACTGATAAGATTTTGCTCAGGCTTCAACAGTATTATATATCATTTCTTGTACCATCAATGCATAGTTGACAAGCTGAAAAAAAGGCAATATCTTGTAATTATTATCAGAAAAATCATTTTGGTCATATGACTCCCCTGAAAGTATCTGGAATTCTCACAATCCATGCATAATCCAGGGATTTCTGGCCTAATAATCTTTTGTTTTCTCATTTTGTTTTGCTAAAAGTGGTAGGATGGTTTAGCTTGGTGTTTGTCTTCCAGTGTAACTTCAGATTATTGAACATTAAATGTTCTTGGCGAAACAAAAAGACAACCTTAACATCAACAGCTAAGAAATATGTGATTGAACCAACTACATCTTCAAAAACTTTCAAGATTTGAATGGTGTTAAAATCTGTGGGCATACTTACTAGTCTAAGTCTCCAATATCACACCATTCTTTAATTATTGTTGAAGCTAAATAGAACATGCATTGTGAGCAGTGACTTAAGGCAGCACCTTTGTGTTCTTTCCCTTCAGGATAAGAGTCAGGTTCCTCGATATGGTGGAGATCATGGAAACTGATTCAAATGCAGGGAGGAAATATTCTGACTTACCCACTTAAGCTTGTGGAATAGGTTCCTCAGCAGGGCTCAGCCTCTTCTCATTCTGCCTTTCTCTCAACATTTACCTAACTATCAAACTCATTATTCACTTTTGCTTCTGCTGGAAATATATATACTTAGAAAAGATTCACCTTTGTATTTTAAATTTTTTTCTGACATAGTTAAAATATTCACTTTTTATAGAATGGTTACCTCAGCTCCCACAGAAAATGACGTATGATGACAGAAGCTTGGCCTGATGATAACCCTCCCCTGCAGGGCTCTGTGGGGCTTATCTCAGCATGCTGCACTGCCCTTCCCTCCTCTCTAACTCTCAGGGATCCATTTAGGTTTCAACTTTTTGATCTGCACACACAAAACACCAGGCATAAAATACAGATCTGCCTTAGCTTCTGTGTTGTTTACAGGAAGCTGCTTCAGGTTCATACCTAAACATTTACTGCACCACTTTTAAAGAATCATGGCACCAAAACATTGCCCACAGCTACTTGCTTGTCTTCAAGAAAGAAGAAACGTGTGCTTCTTTCTCCAGGAATGGGGATAGTGCTTTGACAGTATCAGCTTTGATTACCCTTTCATTACAGGAGTGCAGGTAGTTTCCATTATGATTGGAGGCAAAAGGGGATTTCAGTCATTGTCAACATAAAACATACCTCAGCTAAACAAAACAGTGAAAGAACAAATTCACTCAAGCATTTCATATGTGTAAGATAATGAGTTGAGATAGTCTAGACTCTTGCTCAAAACTTACATTTAAAGTTATGGACAATTTCCTTTATGTTTTTCCTGCTTCTAGGAATCTTAATTTTATTAATAAGTCATAGTTTAAAGAGTGGACCATTTTGTATCAAGTGATCAATTCCAAGAGATGATATCTAATAATTCATCAATATAGAGTAGAACAGAGACGTAGACTGCAAGGAAGTAAGAAAACTCTTTTCATCATCTTAATTGATCCATACCTACTCAAATCAAAGCAAGTGGACCAGGAACTATAGATACAACTTCTGTCCCACACCCTTCAATGTGGGTGGTTTTATATCCTGGGGTGCACAGAGAAGGATTCTTACCTTCTGTACATTCTAGAATGACTCATCTCCTTGCTTTAAAGCTTTAATATTCTGATGAACCTGTTCTCACACCTTCCTTAATGGATACAATAAAATTGAGTCCTTGGCCACTGGAAGGGGAAGCATTTCTATTTTGAGAGATCTTCAGGGTGTATGTAGGCTAGAGTCACAACTGTTCACTGCCACTCTAAAATCAAAACAGAAAATGATTTTAATAATATCCCATAGCTCTGTGAGTGATCAACTAACTGACCATTGCTTATTAAGAATTCTGACTTCACTCTTATCTGTTTCAGGAATAAACATTGTTGTACATGTAGGTGTGTATGAGCATATTTGGGTGTATTAAGCTTACCTGGAAGTCCATGCTTTTCATTAGAATTCTTCTGTCACATTATAAGCACACAGACTCAGTGTACTTCAGTCAGCATGCTGATTCTCATTTCAAGTGAATGTTTATATTTGAATTAGTTTAGACCATTTTTTAAAAAATCAGATTTATACAATTGACCATAGCTGTTTTAATTTTGAAGGTGAGGGTGGAATCTAAATATGTATTTTGAATTAAGTGTGAGTGATGAGCCTGATTTAAGTGGCTCATGAACTGTAATTATAGAAATGTTTCCCTAGTAAATAAATGATTCCCTGCATAGAAAGTCAGAGAATAAGGAGCAATTTCTCCCTACTAGAGAAAGCTGATTAGTTATATTATGTGTTCTGGGCCAGCAATTCTCAAAATCTGCAGAAGCCCTGCTGAATAGTTAAGAATGGTCACAGGGGCTTGGCCACTCTCAGGGTCCCCTCCATCCTAGACGTTACTCTTGGCTGTGGATCTGTGGCTCAGATTTTATGCTTTTCCTTGTCCAAGTCTGATGTTTCTTCTTGTGTTCAGAGAAGATTTATGACTGTGATGACAAAACTTAACCCGCTTTGTTTTTCAAAGACCTGTTGCCCCACCAAGGGGCGTTTTCATAGTCATACTCACTAAATGGGTGAGGATAGCAAAAAAAGAATGATATTTATTTCAATTTACTAATTTATTTCTTTGATCAAAAACTCTGGGCAGTGGCCAAAACAGTTGATCTGCCAGACAGCTAGAATTGAGGCTATTTGTTTAGAGTTTTCAAAAACTTAAAATAATGACTAATGAATTTTCCTGAAACAGAACTCTATCCAAATATATCAAAAGGCATCAAAGAGATAGTGTTCTTTCTCATGATTTTTCTATCACTGCTAACTGAACACTAGTAAAATGTTGGTGGTCTTGAACTCACACCGATCTTCCTGTCTCAGCCTCCCAAGTGCTGAGATTATAGGCGTGCACCATCACGCCCAGCTTGAACACTAGTAAAATTGATGATGATTTATTTTACTAGTCACCTGGAATGCTCCACTTCACTGTAAAAAGCGAAGTCACTTTAACATTTTTGAAGTTTTTTTTTTCTTCATGAGATGTGTCTGGGGAGCTAATTATGTTCATTAGCAAACCAGAAGAAATTTAAGGTACTTCCAAGGTCCCCTTTCTTTCTTAAACTACGTTTGAATTTTTAGATATGAGCGCAAATAGATAAAAGGAAAGTTTAAGTGAAATAAAAGTTGATATGTGCTTTTGAGGGGAACATAAGAATGAAATGAACATGTTTATTAATTTCCTTATAGCAGGACCAATTTTTTCCCAGTACTCATGATCAATTCTGACTCATGGTAGAAGACTCTTAATGAAAGTATTTTCTGGAATACCCTTTTCATCAATGCTGTATCTATGAAAGGAGCGTCTTATTTTGTTCCGTAACAGTCAATAACTGTAATTGGTTTATTCTGGGCAAAGCACACAGACACTTTTCTCATTGAGTTATCACAACATCCTGTAATAGCACTAACAATATCCTACATTATCATAATCAAAGAAATTAAGGATGAATATCTCACTGGGACACTGAGTTATTTAGAATTGATCCAGCTTGAGGAGGAAGAGTTCCTTATGATCCTTGGGCTGATTTGGTAGTGGCAGGGTTGGGTCCTTGGATTTCCAGTAATGAGTCCCAGAAATGTTTCTCATTAGTATGCAGTAGAGAAAAACGCTTTGTAAGAGATAAGACAAAAGAGAAACTTTAGAAGCTTTTCACTTTATCTTTCCTTTTGGTGTGTGAGGTTATATTTTTATTCAGAATCAAAGAAAAGATGTAGAAACCATGGTTTCAGTGACCACAAGGTCATTTCCTGAGCACCTGGTTTGCTCTTATTCAACAAAAAAGCTTCTCTTTGTAATCTTTCCTGATTTCTACTAATAACAAGAAATGAGGCATTTCCTGGATGGAAACGCAAAATATCTTCCTTGGATGATAACATGAAGCCACAGGCTTGATGATGCCGCCAGACCCTCAAGGCCAAATTTTTGTGTGAAATTTCTGAGGAAACCTCAAACTGGCTTCTGGTTCTAGGACTTGTACCTGAGACAGAAAGACTGGTGAATGTGCTCAGTGGGAAAGTGCCTGTGACAGATTCTGGCCATGGCAGAGGACGTGGTATCCACAGGGATGAGATAAGTGACACTTGGCCTTCAAACTCGCCTTCTACTTGACCGGGAGGAGATGCTTTTTCCAAGTGAAAGTTTAAATGAATTCCTAGACATTTTGAAAGGCTTTCTTCCTTAATATTGCTTCCAGGGAATCAAAATCTTGTTAGAATTATTCTGGGCACTGAGTCAAAATGTGAAAGGCTAAAATATTGCCAACATGATAATTTACACAATATAATAGCAGGGGAAAATAAATTATCCACAACTTACAGCAATGCCTTGTGAGCAGAAAGCCTCTTGGAGCACACAAAAATTATACCTACAATATATCAGCCACATCAAGCCCTGGATTATAAAAATCAGATTCAAGTTCTTGAAAAATTAGTGGAAATTTCATTTTGCCATCAGTTTTGAAATTGAAAAGTAACAATAAATGGGCACAGCCAGTGCTGCGATATGCTTGATGGAATTTCATACTGCATTTTCTTTGTTATTTAGCACCTTGTGTCCTCCAAGGGCTTTGCCCTTGTGCCTCTAGTCAAGCATGGAAACTTAGTGTCATTCCCATTTTATCTGCAAGGGAACTGAAGCATTGGATAGTGGGCTTTCTTCAAGGTCACCTCATTGATCTGAGACAAAACTGTCATGGATCTGGGAGCTATCAAATCTCTGCATCCTGGGGCCATGAAGAACTGTGGCTTGGGCCACATTTTCAGAGCCAGAAAAAGTCACAGAATAAAGGCACTTGCGTGTACCAGGGATCTAGACCTCTAGTGATCTTTTCATTGAACTCACTGCTCTTATCAGCCTTTTGCTTTCTGAATCTACATAAAAGTTACTCTTTGCTATGAAGCTTCTTGGCTGTCACTGTCGGGAACAGGATATTCCCTTGCTGTCTTCCCTGTTATGAGAGTGCCTATAATTGTTTCACCTGAGAATATAACTTGGCATGATTAAATAATATGAGCCTCAAGTGAATAATATGTGCAAAGGGCAATTGCATGGGCTTTTAAAGTGCTATCTGGAGAACCTGAGGAAAGTTAACAGAGCAGAGGAAACAAAGAAGGAAGAACAGATTGGGAGCAGGATGAAAGTGGGCAAATGCAACATTTTGCACAGGGAAGATCTCACTGCTCATAAAAGATGGACTTCCGAGATTCTCTCATTATGCCTTTCCCATGTCCCCATTTGAAGTCATCAGATTCAACATTTATACTTTCCCCTTCTCTTTCTGTAACTTCTACCTTATACTGAATGAAAAATAGAAAGCCCATCTGTACTGCATGTATCAGAGAGGCTTTGGCCAGTGAGGGAAACAACTCTTTTGCTTTTGCCTTTTATTGCCTTTGCCACAGCAGTGTGCTGAACAGCCCCAATCTCAGTTCTACCCAGGTGGGGGGTCACCACTGCTTCTCCATTGGCATTTTAAATAGAATTCATAATCTGTCTGAAATTTTGACAACTTTTCCTTATTTCTTTTTCTATAGTCAGCTAAGTAAAGCTTAAACTCCCACATTTCTTCATTATTTAAACTTCTGTGTTAAGCTTCTCTTATCCTACTTTAAACTTTCTGCTTGTAAATATACTGAAGAAAACAATTAGTTAATATCTGAGAAAATCCTGATTTTGCTATAACCACGGTTACTCATTCTTTCTTTTCTTGAGGAAATGCTCCTCATTTCCTCCAGCCAGCTCTACATCTGATGACCTCTCATTTGTCCTGAGAGGTTCTTGTTTAATGATACCTCTTCACTATCTACTTCTGGTTTTAGTCAACATTACCTTGTGTTATCATTGTTCATATGACTCAGCTCTCTTGGTTGATTACAAGGCTGTTTATGCTGGAAACTATGTTTTAACTACTTTTCTGATTTCTGTACCTTCTGCCCACCACCTGCCCAATTCTGCAATCACAGAAACTAGATAAGTTATGAAGAAAAGAAAATATAACTGACTGTTGAGTGACATAAGAGTCTCAGAGATATAAGTAGAGGATGTGATTTCTGTGCTTCAACTAAGAAAGATTTCTGTACTTTAAAAAAGTAAAAATTAGAAATATAGTCCATATCCTTCAAACATGAGAAGTTGTTTGTATATATTGGTACATGGATCAATGAGTTCTTTAGATCAAATGTACTACAAAATGTCACTGGAAGAGCTCATCTTAGGTTGACAGCAATGACTTTTAGAGAAATTGACACATGAGTCAAATGCATGCCTAGAAATAAAAGTATAAGAAAATCATGATTACTTACTGTAATTTTACATATTACTTTTTACACTTGTGAAGATACGAGTTCAAGAAATAAGAGAGTGGAGATTTGCAGCAAGTATCTTTTTTTCCTTTGGTATGTCCATCTCCTGTAGCAGCTACTGTTTGCCTGGCATGTATGATATAAGTGTGTGATGAGTGAGAATGCTGCTAGTGCCAGGCAAAATAATAAGTAAAGCAAGAGATTAAAATTTGCATGGGGTATTCAGAAAACAGAATGGAAAATATTTCTGTTGGTTTTCAAGATTCCTACTAAGGTACACACATTTTGATAAAATTGTGAAAGAGGTTGTTAAATTCTTAAATATGTTCAATGTTTCTCAAAGGTTAGTTTTTAAATAATAACCAAAGATGGCTTGAAATACAAGGCGACTTTCCATGTTTGGGTTCGGTTATTCCCTTTAATTACTGTGTTGTGAGAACATAGATTGTGACATACACCTGGTTGGCTACTTGATTTGGTTTGTGCCTAGTTGTCCCCCCAAAGCCTCATGCAGTCATGGGGCAGAATTAATGATTATAATTCATGATTCAGTGGGATTATGGGTGTGAGAGCTGCTGGAATTATGGGTGCTAGTACTACACCCAGTCTGGGGCAGAGAGCTGGAGTTCAGCTTAAGGGAGACAGGCTTTCTCTGTAGCCACTATTGCTGTTACTCCTCCTTTTTGCTCTTGCTGTTTTGCTGCCATGAACTGCTGTCCTCTGCCATGGGCCAGTCTGCTTTTGAGCCTACTGAATATGGCCTGAAACCTGCACTAACTGTGAGATAAATAAAACTTTTTTTCCTTTGTTTTGAGTGTCAGGTATTTGCCCCAGCAACGTGAGAAGAGCAACTGAGACACTACCTACGTGAGCAGAATCATTGACTAGGTAGAGAGATTTATGGCTACATGTGGGCATATGGTTTGACTCTTACTTTCTTTTTCTGAAATTCTTTTTTTATTCATATTAATACGAATGAAATAACAATAAGACAGTTTCACAACATGTTAGTAACACAGATACAATAATTAATACAATGCATATTGTTGTCTTCATAGTAGTTGTTCAGAGTACAAGATGCAGACATGATATCTTTTCTAAACACTATTAGCATAACTCTTCTTATTGAGCAAAGAAAAGGTAGCTGTATATATAGTCCAATAATCCATAATAGTACTGGGTTATGAGTACAACTGGCAATATTGCAGGCTGCTGACTTGAGCTTTTATAGTTCAGCATATTGATATGGCTTTCTTTTATATAACTCATGGTTAGACTTTTTTGCTGGATGGTTAAGACCAAGATAAAGCAAGATCTATATAATAAAAGATGTAATTTTTATATCTGACAAGTTCAGTCAAATACCCTCAGGATTTACCCTGAAACCATGTACAGTATTTCGTAGAACTATTGTCAGTGTCAGCCACTGGATGAGTCACAGCCATTGCTTGACCATTGTCTTAGTTACTTTTTACTTGTTGCTGGGACAAATACTGACACTTAAAATGAAGGAAGGAAAGGTTTATTTCGCTCACAGTTGCTGGAGGTTTCAGTCCATATTCAGCTGGCTCAAGGCTGAGTGGAACAGGGCAGAGAGCGAGCATCCAGTTCATGGTGGCAGAACAGCAGCAAAACGGTGACAGAGGCAACCAACCAACCAGGGTGCAGAGAGCAACAGCCCTTTAAAAAGTCTCTTTGTGCTCAGTCACTCTGATGTGGGCCCATTGTTCCCTAGGGTGGAACCAATCGTACCCCAGGATGGGCCCTTGATCCGGCTCTAGGGAGGAGCCAATCATATCCTAGGCAGGCCCAGGTCATGCTCCAGGGAAGAACCAATTGTACTCCATCAGCACTAAAACACATAATCCCAGTGGATCATGACTCACGTCTCAAACTCTAGAAGCCCCCGCCCCATGATTGTATGAGGCTTTGGGGGGACAACTAGACATAAACCATAACAACTAATTTGCTCTCTGTGAAAGCCTGAGAGAATGTTTTCTCTCTAGGTGACTCTCCTTAGGCACAGTATACATCATGGATCCCTTTCCTCTGTGTCCCCATAATCTCCTTGAACAGCAAATTTGGGACACCACTGAATTATGCGCTGCAACAATACAGGTTCTCTTATGTCCTGAATCCTCATTGACCTTGAAGGTCTAGAGCCAAAATATTGGCTATCCTTGTAGGCCTTCTTTTTCTCTAATATTTTGGTCTGCAAACTTAAGTCATTAACCCTCCAGAAGAGAAGCTTAATGATATTATTCGCTATAACATAGGCACAAAGATATCACTATCTTTCTGACTATGAAATGACTTAAACATAACATGGAATGTATTTTCCATCAGTCATTGATATTCTAAACTTTAAATCCCTATAGAATGTTAAAAAATAGTAATTATACATTTTTACACAGAAAATAAGGGAGTTTAACCATTTATAACATTGTAGTAGTACACTCCTATGGCATTTTTTTCCTTGTTTCTTATTTATTTATTTATTTATTTATTTATTGTCTTTTTGAGGCAGGGTTTCACTATGCAGTTCATGCTGGTCTTGAGCTCAGTAGGCTAGTCTCAAAATCACAGTGACCCTCCTGCCTCAGCCTCCCAAGCACTGAGATTGCAGGCATGTGTCACTACACCTGGCTATTACCTTTAAAAAATTTACTTGAGAGAGAGAGTATAGCAATAACTGATATGACTTTAGGAGCAGTACACCTTCAGGAAACAAGAATGACAGGTATCCCTAGCATGGTATTAGTGTTACACCTTGCTATCTTCAGTTAGTTGATTAGCTCATAAATCAGCCTATATAGTTAGTCAGGGTGAGAATTCTACCAATTAACTGCTAGTTTCAAAAACCTATTGGAGATTCTAGGACCATTATATTAACCATCTTGTGTATATAAATGTATGGTTTTGCCCCTGCCATGTTTCCTAACTTTTCTCTTTGTTCCCTCTTCATTGTTTAGTCCTTAAATTCTTGCTTTCCATTTAACTGTGTTATACCTTTCCATTTTTATTTTTTCTTTTGAGTTGGAGAGGCTGTGGGGGAAAAGGAACCCTTCTCCATTGCTAGTGGGAATGTAGACTGGTGCAACCATTATGGAAATCAATGTGGAGACTCCTTAAAAAACTAGGACTGGAAATCAGCTATCCATTCAATCCAGCTATCCCCCTACTGGAAACTTTTCCAGAAGAACTGAAAATATCATATCATAGTGATATTTGTGCACCTATGTTTACAAAAGCACAATTTGTTTTTTTTTTTTTTTAAATTTATTTATTTATTTATTTGTTTGCTTGTTGTGTTTTGTTTGTTTATTTATTCATTTTGTGGCTGGCTCAGCCTGCCCTGGTGGTGGCGCTGGCGCAGCATGTGGTGCCGGGGATCGAACTGCAGTCCCCGCAGTTGTCTGAGCCCTCCTAAGCAGGCGCTTTAGACCACTGAACCATCTCGCCGGCCCCCAAAAGCACAATTTGTGATAGTCAAATATTGGAAACAACAAAAATGCTCATCACCTGAAGAAAGGATGAAAAAGATATGTTGTTTTTATACATTCGAATATTACTCAGCTATAAAGAACGATAAA
The DNA here is from genome assembly GCA_004027915.1 of Capromys pilorides. Taxonomy (NCBI): domain Eukaryota; kingdom Metazoa; phylum Chordata; class Mammalia; order Rodentia; family Capromyidae; genus Capromys; species Capromys pilorides. Next base: position 19,385 of record PVKN010006200.1, read on the forward strand.
CTCAAATCCTTCATATATAAATGGATGCAGCTTGAAGATATACTCATAAGTGAAATAAACCATACCTACATATATAAATATCATATAGTCCGTCTAGTAAAATAACTTAAAAGAAGAAATAAAAATGGCTCTTATTTTTTTAAATTTTTCTTTTCTTTTTTTGGGGGGCATGTATTTTATTGTATCTCAATACAGGGACTACAGAATCTCACTGCACGGATCAGACTCGTGGTGACCCTCCTGTTTTCAAACTCCCAAGTGCTGGGATAGCAGGCACATACCACCATGCCCGATCTTAGTCTCCATCTCAGCACACCATGGGGAAGGGCTGGCATGACATGCAGGGGATTGAACCCAGTCCTTGCACCTGCCTAAGCAGACACTTTGGTCCACTGAGCTATTTGGCTGGCCTCTTACTTTCTTTAATTGGTTCTGTTTTTTCCCTTATAGCTTCCATGTTCAGGAAGTTTTATCAAGATGGGGAAGGAGTACAGGACAGGACAATTTAGGCAAAGCCAAATGCGGAGACCCAGCTCAACTTTCCCCCATCACTAAAGCATAGCAGGCAGGGGTCAAGCTGCATTGATTCCTGCCTCAGTCTGTTCTACTTCCAGGGAGGATAGGATACTATCCTAGAGCTCTTTTGGCTTAGGATGTCATCTCCTACAGTATGATAAGGATAGAAAAATGTATATATATTATTAGTTCAGCTTCCTGTTTCTTGTTACAAGGCCTGTTCTAACTATGTGTCTTATCCCTTAGTCCCAAAGATTTAGTTGCATCCAGGAGAATGAACATCACTGCCATAAAGTTTCTGCAGCTTAAGGCCTGCACTTCACAAACAAGGACATGGAACCCCAGCAGGGAGAAATGATGCACTCTGAGCAATCACAGCAACAGATTTTTGAGTAGGAAATATGTTTTCTCACTACTGCATCAGGGTTCATCCCCATTTCTTCCCACGTATCCCAGTCTTGTGAACCATAAACCAGTAACAAATTTACCTGGGGAGATTTCTGCCTCCTTGTATTTTTCAGAGAGTGAAGTGTATTTGTGAATTAGAGAACTATTTTCATTCTCTACTGCTTATTTCTTGACCTGCAAATGGAAATCATTAAGTGTGACCTAGCTTATAGAGTACTTGCAAAAAGCACAAACAAATATATGTGAAGTGCTGAGCACGGTCCTTGGCACACACAAGTTAGGTATCGCTAATGTTCTTTCTGGGACTTCAGAATAATGGTCCCAACCAATAGACATGGCATTTTCTCAGTCCCTTTCTAGTCATCAGACATACTGCAGAGCAAGTGTGGAAGTAATTGGAAGTAAGACACAGCATCATTAACCAAATATACGATGTACTGACTTTGCTAATGCCTAGTCTGTAGTACATGGTGTCTGCAGAAATCCAGATGATAGATGAAAAGCAGTAAGAAAAATTAAACAAAAATACATTTGGGAAAGTAACACTTTGTCAAGACAGATCAAGTCAGCATCATAATTTTTGGAAGGAATGTGATGGGATGTGGACACCATTGTTTGCAGATGAAATGGAAAGAGCAGACTTGGGGAGTCTGTAATGATGAAAACCGTGTTGCAGGCAGCTGAGTTAGATAAAAATATAGGCAGTCAGACAGGGTAGACTTTTAAAGGAGATAACACAGAAGACAAGATGTCTTACAACTGTGGGAGGGGCAGATGCTCCTGCTGTGGGTCAGACCTAAAGACCAAAGTCCATTGGTAGTATCGCCAAAGAATCTTTTGTTAAGCCACAAGTACTGGGTATTTAGTGACCAAAAAAAAAAAAAAAGTGTAAGACAAAAATTTACAATGTGTATCATTTTGCTGTGTAAGGGCTTCCAATGTAGCACTTGCACTGACTTTATTACGTGATTTCTCTTAAAAGCTACTTTATTCAGGCATGGTTTTGTATGCCCATACTCCTAGAAGTCTGCAAGGCTGAGGCAAGGTGGATCCAACTGGGCAACTTGGTGACCTAGCAAAACCCTGCCTCAAAATAAAACATAAAAGTTGCTGATGATGTAGCTCAGTGCTAAAGCCAGATAAATCTGCAATAGTGGTAAAACAAAACTTGTATCACTCCTGAGAGGCAATGGACAATTAATATCAGAGAGAGAGATGTTGTACCCATGGCAAGGTAGAGGGTATCATGGGCAGAGAGAGTGTGGCAGAGGAAGTCGCTCAGCTCAGGGCAGTGAGGAAGCATAGGGGAAAGGACCCAGGGTGAAGGGTCACATTCAAGGGTACTCTGGACCCTGTGGCCTACCTCCTGCCATGCTTCCCTTCCTTCTGCCATTTCATCACCTCCAAATAGCACCACAGTCTGGCAGAAAAACCTTTACCACACTGGACATCGTGTGACTTTTGCAAGCTAATGGTGTCCATGTAAGGGTCTCTTAGATTAAAACTCTTTGTTACTTGAAACTGAGCCAAACCCTAGCAGATACTCTCAGCCTACTTTTCAGTCATACTATTGCAGTTATGGCTATTCTCCTACTAATCTGTTCTGAAATTCTGTTTTATTGTACTTTTTTCTCTTTCAAATAAAAATAATAATAATTTGAAAAAAATGCCAACTACAGTTCTAAATTACAATATTTGTGGGGTGCCTGAGGTAACTTCTCCCCATTTACATGGTTGAGTGACTGCCTTTTGCTCCATTTTCTGACCTAGGCTTTATGTATCACCTTTTGAAACTGGCTCCCTTTAAGTTACTGGTTCCACTGTTTGCTGATATCAATTGGAGCAATTTTTATGCAGAGCAACTACTTTAAAGATAATACCATGCAATTTATTATCTGTTGGTATTCTCCTATTATTTTGTCAGGAGATTTTGTTTTATCATTTTTCCATTAAAAAACAAAACAAAACATAAAACAACTATGCATCCTAATGTGGCAATTATTGATCAAGAGGTTAATGTAGTCAATACCATGTCCAGAAATTAAATGTCACTAATATTCCCAAATTCTGTCCCCTGAAAAATCTCCTCTCAATTGCCATTGTTTCTTTTCCCACCATGGCCACTGTGGTAATCACATTCTTCCTCTTCTTTAAAATTTAAGAATACAGGTCCTCCTATTCTACGGTGATTAACTTTTGCATAATTTTTAAAAAATTATATAAATGGAATCATATGGTTTGTATTTTTAGTGTCTGGTTTCTTTTACATTAAATATTTGGAGCTGATATTTTTTGAATATAAGTGCAGTTTCCAGTCTACTTTTCGTGAACAGTTTTTTCAGGTATGGGCTATGCTAAATAACACTATTTTCTTATTTTTGTGCAACTCTCACAGAACACAGCAACATTTATTTTTAGAGTTGAACCCTAGGAATGAGTATACATACCATGAACTTTATTAGATAATCCCAAAGCTTTTGCCAAGTGATTTAGCAATCTGTCCTCTGCCCAGTAGCATAGGACAGTTCCTCTTTCATGTCCTCCCATGATTTCCCTTGTCACAATGAAGCTTGTGAGCAGTAAATTGCCTTTCTTCATATTAAAAACAAAAACCAAAAGAAAAAAGAGAGGCTAGGGAAATAACAGTCACTTAAGGAAAACAAAAACTGTGTCATAGCATTGAAATGAATTTAAGAAATGAGACATAATAGCTGTTACTATTATGGGAACATAATCACCCGTGCCCCTTTCCTCTTCCCTGAATGTGAGAAGACCCAGCCTTGCTGATTACCTTCGATACCCCAGGGCAGTAATTATTTCATGTAACAGCATGGGGCTCCCAGAATGTTGTTATCAAATTCCTCTTAGCACTATAGCTAAACACATTAAGTGAGGACTTTGTCAACTTCAAGGTCTGTGGGGATTAATTTGCCTTTTCTCACTACATAACTGACAGCTGGAATGTTTTTGGAATCTGTTTTGCATTTCTCTCCCTTAAGGGTCCAAGAAGAATTTCTTGTTACAGGAAGACCAAGAACACAGAATAGAGAATTTACATTCACTGACAAATTCACAAATGTGTCTCTGGAAGAATGGCTGGAGAAAAATTTCTTAAAGTCTCTGTTCCATTTGCATTCCTAGCATTTACACGGTTCTCTGAAAGAGAGCAAATCCTCTATCAGTGTTTTTCTCTCAACAGTGTTGACTGGAGGGTGACTTAAAGCCAGAATGTTTAACATGGATTCAAATATTTTGTTTTATGTCTCTCTTACAATTACAGTGTGTAATCTTCTATATGCTTTATCCTTTGCAATAAGACATTTTCTGTTTTTTTTTTTCCAATTTTCTCTTTTCTGAGAATATTTTCACTTGCACAGATTGCACTTTCCTCTTTTCTCTCTTTTGCTAATTTCAATTGCTTGTGCTTATGAAAATATGGGTAAGAGCTGTCATTTACAGTACCATAACTAGTCACTAATATTTAGTAGAACGTCTAGCATGGCTTGTTTCAATTTCTTGTATGGAACCTACAATACAAGGATTGCTATGGTTTGAATCTGATTTGCATTCTCTGAAATTAATGTTGGAATTTATTGCCCAGAATGAGATAGGCTGCAAGAAATCAGGCACTGTAAAAGATAACTGAAATTAATGAGTTATTTGAAGAGTGCGCCTGATACAAAAGCTAGTCCTATAGTTTATGTCTAGAGGTCCTCCCAAAGTCTCATATGCCCATTGGTGGCACTTTTGGAAGGTGGCTGGACTCTGTGTGTGTGTGTGTGTGTGTGTGTGTGTGTGTGTGTTTGTGTATGTGTGATACTGGGATGCTCTTGATCTTAGCCAAAAGGCAGAGAAGTGATGTGATCCTGGAATAAAGAGTTTGTAGTGCTGAACTTGTCTACTATCTGATCTAGTACACTGTTGGGTGCACCTAATGGATTTACTGAAGACAGAAGCCCTATGCAGGTGTGGGTGGTCCCAACAAATGAGATTCTAGTTTGAATGGAATAAAAGTCAAAGTAGGACAATGGCTTTGTCTGCCGGTTGCCTTGTCTCCTCCACTGTGCCTCCCTGTTTTGGAACCAGTAGACTATGTACTAAAACTTCCCCAAACTGAGCTGGAATCAGGCTTTCCTCCTCTAAATTGTGGGTGGGTATTTTGTCCCAGCAGTAAGATAGCTGCTACAGCTGCCATCTTGCAAAATCTTTCTCTTATTCCCTGTCATTTACCATAGGATGCCATGAACAACAACAAAAAATATTTTAGCATAGATATACTTCCTGTCACATGTGGGACATACACAGTTTTTTGAGGTTATCTATAAGTCTATTTAAATTTTCCCTCTTGTATTTTGTTTTAGCATTCTCGTTGAAATCATAAGGTTAAAAATAAATTTATTGCTCAAACTGACTATTGGTGAAACCCGTTATTGCAATAATAGCTCACACCAAGTGTAGGTACAGAATGTTCCCCCTGACTGCTCTGAGGTGGACAAGACCAGGAAGTGATGGATGTGACACTCCTTGCTGGAGTGCCCCATTGAGGAGGATCAAGTGCTGCTGCAGAGAGAATGTGCCAGTGTCACCAGACTCCAAAGTGTACCCCTTTCCTAAGCTAACTCTGCCCAGCCAGTCCCAACTACCAAAATCTGTCCAGTGAAAGTTTACATTTCATTTTTGTGCTGCTGTTGATCAGGGCTTCTCATCAATCTGTTGGCATCAATCAGGCTACACTCCAAGTTGGGTCCTGAATCTGCCTGCCTTCACTTCTAATCCAAATACCAATTAGAAACCCATTCCTCAACTTGTGTATCTGCCATCAGATCCCCTACATGCTCACAAGCTGATCAAAGGATCACCTGGCCATCTATGTGACACCTACATCTCTCTGGCCTCAGACTTATCTAAATGGCCTTCTTTCAACAGCACACAAACAAATAGAGTCACAGATGGACTAATTGGAAAGTATCAAGAGAGTGCATCAGTTATCTCTTGGCAATAATGCTGATTAACAGACAACCACAGAGATCTCAGTGACATGCAGCAATAGAAATTATTTAGCTCACAAATCTCTAGTGTTCTACTTATCTACTCCATTGTCAAAATCTGGGCTGTGCTTGTGTGTCCTTTGTGATCTGCAGTGTTTCTGCACAGTACTGTTAAAGCTGGCTGGTTGGTTGCCATGTCAGCTGGTGATCAGCTGAACCAGGAAGGCCCTGCTGAGGAAGGCAGTCCTGCCTTTTATCCTCTCCAACAACCTGGTCTATGGGTGGTCTCATGGCAATGCAGGGGCTGAGTGGAACAGTGGCCACTTTTCTGTGGCTTTCCTGAGTCATCTCTGCTTATGCTCCATTGGCTGATGCAAGGCACAGTAGCCACCCAGGTCCAAGTGGGGAAACAGCCTCGCCATGTCTTGGGTGAGTAACGTGGGAGTAAACATGGGGACAGGGTTTGTGGAATGGTAAATTGGAGAGAGATGAGGGTAGAGATTTAGAAAGCAATTGATTCAGGAGTCTCCTGCCTTGCAGTGAAAGGAACTGCCCACTAATGTTCTCATTTGTAAATAAATTATGTGATTTTGTTCACTTATACTTTTACATATTATTTTGCACAATTTTAAAATAAGGATACAATGTGTTGTGGTTTGAGATTTTGTATGGGGAACAATACAATGGAGGACACAAATTTTGTAAGATTCCTTGTAATAGTCACCCAAAGAATCTCGTACAAAAAAAGAATGCAGGAAATCTGTCCACACAGTAAAGGCCAAGGAATCCAGCTGAGAGCCTGAATCCAGTGACAACATCCTGCATGCATTCAACAGAAGACCTAGAGCCACTAACAGTGCTGCACACAAGTTCAGCTGCAGGGCTAAAGCTCACAGCAACGTCTCACACAGGCCTGTTGCTCAGATCTGTGCTGGGATGACAAGGTCAGTGGTAGAAGCTCTAAAATCTTCGCCAGTGGGATGAAGGATCTGTGCTGTGGGATCTGAACTGGAGCTAGAAAGCAATGCTCAAGGTAAGCACCAGTGCTCTCTTGAAAGAAACCGTAGCCATCCTCAGCAACAGTGAGTTCCCAAGCTCCTCCAAGGATGAATAAAGCTGAGCTCACATCAGGAAAGCCAATGTAACAAGCTTCTCCAGGAGACTGAGCTGTGCACCATCTTCTCTGCAGCCAGGAAACAATGCTCAAGAAAAAGACCAGAGTGTGCAGAAAGGAAATGATAGCCTTTCTCAGTGACATTGAGGTCCAGCACTCCTCCTCTGATAAGAACATCTGAGTTCACCAGGAAAACCAGCATGACAAAGACACCCAGCAGAACAGTTCAAGAGAACCAGCAGCTCCATAATACATTTTCCAACTTTTCTAAGAGCCTCCAAAGAGCTTACTGAGTTCTGCCTCTTACGCTGCAATCAGCAAACTTGAGGCGGGCTTCCCACACACAGCACCAAGCTAGTTTAATTCAGGTGGGTGTAACAAGTTGACAACATTTGGTAATCTGCCACAGTATTGAATCAAACACTATTGACTTTGTGATTCATCTGGTTAGGAAATCAGGACTTCTTTTGTCCCTATTAGGTAAATTAGTTTAAAAAATACTTTATAATGACATATATTCTTCAAATATTCAAGAGTTTTTTATATCATACATTCATATTTTCTTCTTCTTTCTAGTACTGAGAGATTGACTCCAGGACCACTTTACTACTAAGCTTAAATCTCTAACCCTTTTTAATTTTTATAGTGTGTTAGAGTCTTTCTGGATTTGCTATTCCAGGTCTTTTCAGATTCCAAATAAATTTTAGGAATGATTTCTCTAGGTCTATGAGGTTGTTGGTGGAATTTTGATTGGGATTGCCTTAAATCTGTAATTTGGGGAGTATGATGGTCTTCACAATGTTGGTTCTTCCCATCCAGGAGCAGAGAATATTTTTCCATCTTCTGAAATACTCTATGATCTCTTTTTTCAGAGTACTATAGTTTTAATTGAATAGTTTAGTTAGATTAATTCATAAGTATTGCATTTTCTGTGGTGGTGCTATAAAAAGTATTGTTTCTCTAACTTACTTCTCAGTGTGTTTTATCTGTGCAGAGGAATGCTATTGACTTTTGGATATTGACTTTCTAGCCTATCATGATACTGAATTTGCATATTAATTCAAGGAGCTTCTTGGCAAAGTATTTTGGATCTTCCAAGTAGAGTATCACATTGACTGCAAATAATGATAGATTAACTTCTTTTCCTATTCTTATTCTGTTTTATTTCTCTCTCTTGTCTCATGGCCCTAAACTATGTTGAATAAGAGCGGTGATAGAGGACATCCATGTCTTATCCCCGATCTGAGAGTATCACACAAGGCAGGAGACATGACAATTCCTGACTTAAATCTGTGCTACAAAGGTACTGTGATAAAATCAGCATAGTATGGGCAAAAACCACCAATGGAATAGATAGATGGAATAGATTAGAAGATGCAGAAACAAATACAAACTCACTCAGCCACCTTATCTTTGATAAAGGGGCCAAACATGTATACTGGAAGAAATACAGCATGTTTAACAAATGGTGCTGGAAAAAATTAGATCTCTACATTTTGGAAACTAACACTTGATCCAGGTCTATCACCATGCACTAAACTAAAGTCAAAATGGATTATAGATCTAAATATTTAAACAGAAACACTAAATCTCCTGGGAGAGAAAGTAGGAGGAAATCTTGATGACATTGAGGTAAGCAAGCAGTTCATGGACAAAAAATCAAGCTGCACATGCAATACTTGAAAGACTTAATGACTGGGACCTCCTCTTACTAAGAAGATTTTGCACATCAAAAGAAATTACCAACAAAGTATAAAAGAAACCACAAATTTTGAAAAAAATCTTAACTAACAAGTTCTCATACAAAAGTCTTCTATCTAGAATATATAAAGAGCTAACAAACATTAGGGACCCCAAATTTAAAGACCCAATCCAGAAATGGGCATCTGAGATGAGCACACACTTTTCAGAGGAAGAAATACTACAAGCTTATAAATACATGAAGAAACGTTCCACATTGCCTGCCATCCATGAAATGCAAATTAAACAATACTTAGATACCGTCTTACCCAAGAAAGAATGGCTATCAAAAAGAAATCAGTCAACAACAAATGTTGGAGAGGCTGTGGGGAAAAGGAACCCTTTTCCACTGCTTGTGGGAACACACATTGGTGCAGCCATTATGGAAATCAGTGTGGAGACTCTGTAAAAAACTAGGACTAGAAATCCCATTCAATCTAGCTTTCCCCTACTAAGAATTTTCCCAGAAAAACTGAAAACATCATATTATAATTGTTATGGTTTATGTCTAGTTGTCCCCCCAAAGCCTCATGCAATCATGGGGCGGGGACTTCTAGAGTTTGAGACATGAGTCATGATCCAATAGGATTATGTGTTATAATTGGTTCCTCCCTGGAGCATGATCTGGGCCTGCCTAGGATATGATTGGCTCCTCCCTAGAGCGGGATCAAGGGCCCATCCAGGGGTATGACTGGTTCTACCCTAGGGCACAACGGGCCCACGTCAGAGTGACTGAGCACAAAGAGACTTTTTAAAGAGCTGTTACTCTCTGCTCCGGTGAGTTGGTTGTTCTGCCACCATGAACTGGATGCCCTCTGCCCTGTTCCACTCAGCCTTGGGCCAGCCGAATATGGACTGAAAACCTCCAGCAACTGTGAGCTAAATAAACCT
>PVKN010006201.1:0-29038 GCA_004027915.1 Capromys pilorides
AAAATGCTGGGAAAAAAATAATAACCAAAACCAATTAAAAAGAAAATAGAAAAAAATACTGAAACCAGTGTGTGTTTGTTTTAAAAACCAATACATTTAATAAACTAACTATAATGATCGAGGGGAAAGTAGATACTATGTAAGTTTCCAATAAGACAAAGCGTTACTCCAGATACTGGAGATGTTAAAATCATGGTAAGTCAGGCACAGCAATGTATGTGTGTAGTCTCAACCTCCCAGGAGGCTGGGGTCAGAAAATTGGAAGTTCCAGCCTGGCATGGAAAACCTAACGAGATCCTATTTCAAAATTTAGAAGTTTAGGAATATAGATCAGTGGTAACATACCTTTGATGGATCCCCAGAACTGGCACGAGAGAGGGACACATAGGAAGAAAATCTGAACAAATGTATGCCACAGGTCAACAACTTAGATGAAATAGACAAATCTCTTGAAAGACACAAACTATAGAAGTCCTCGCAAAAGAAAATATGCCCTAAAAAAAATCCTCCTGTCTATTAAAGAATTTAAATTTGGACTTAAAAACCTCACCATAAAGAAAACTACAGGCCTAGGTGGCTTCACTGGTGAATCTTCCTAAATATTTAATGAAGAAATAACACCAATACTATGCAAACTCTTTCAGAAAATACAAAAGGAAGACATACTTCTTAACTCATTATATGAGGCCAACATTAGTTTAATAACAAAATTTGACAAAGATATTACAAAAGAACTACAGGAAACTAATGCTCATCTTATGAACACAAGAAGACTTAACAATACACTGATAAACCTATAGTATGTCGAAGGGTAATGAACCCAGCAGAGCTGACCTCAAAACGCAAGGTTGGTTTAATAAGTAATTAATACAATTCATTGTATTGACAGAATAAAGCAGAGGCACTCTACGATCATCTCCATAAATGTAGAAATTATTAGACAAAAATTTGACACCTATTCCTCCTTTAGAGATATTCAATGCTTTAGGAATTAAGAACTTCTTCAGCTTAATAAAAGGCATCTATGAAAAGCCAAAAGCTAACATTAGTGTTTCACACTGAAAGACTGAATGCTTCGCCTCTCGGATAAAAGGCACAGCAAGGGTGCCTATTCACACAGTTTCTATACAACACCATGCGGAAGACCTAGCCAGTTCAGTAACACAAAGTAAATGATATATGCAGTAGAGTGCTGAGCCTCAAAAAACATTAGGCTAAGTCAAAAATCCAGACAATAAAAATATGTATTATATGATATCATTCCTATGAAATTCTGGAACACACAAACCTGCAGTGGTAGAGCAAACAGGCTGCTCCTGGAGCCAGAAATGGAACGGCAGACTGACTGTAAATGACTGAAATGGTCTCTGTCTTGATTACAATGATGGCTACTCAACAGTACACATATTTCAGAAATCAGAAGACTACACTAATAAGTTAATTCCACTGGACATACATTGTACTTCAACCAAGCTGATTAACAATTTTAAAAGAAAAAAAAAAAAACATCTGCCACTCCCTTTCTCCTTCCCTTATAGAATAAACAAGTGTTGAAGCACCAGCGTGGCCCTAGACACAGAAGCCAAAACTTGAGAATGAAAGTGCCCACTCCTGAGCTGTCTGTCACCTGAGAAGGAAATAAACCTTCTTCTATACTTTTCTTGCACTGTGGCACACATTAGTTTCTTTATTGTAGCAATTTAGTCTGCACACCCATTACTACATCAGCGCAGGCATAATTAGTTGCAAAGGTTCAGATAATGACCCCAGTTTTTGAGTTCAGTTTCCTGCCTGCTTCCATTTTAGTTCCAGGGGGAAGCACATAGCTCGTGTATCAGAACCTCCATTTTCTCACAGCTGCTGTCAAGCCCCTTCTAGCCTTCCAGCCAAAGTCTCTTCACCCATTCTCGACTCCCCTGAAGCACAGGCTCTCCTGAGCCAGTCCCTGCGGCCAAGTGAAGGCCTTGATGTGATTGGCCATGCCTGACTCAAACACTAAGCAGAGCATGAGGGGATAGAGCAATACCAAGCACAGCATATGGTGAGGGGGAGAGAGTTCCCCAAGGAAATCTGGGGTGCAGTTCTGAGAGGTTGGAAGGTTGAATGCTGGAGACCAAGGTAACAGATGGCCCCATCAGTGAAGTAAATGCACAAATGACTTACTCACTGTCACCCAACGAGGAACTGACAGGTGTTAGAGGCTAGCCTCCCACATAGATCATAAGCAAAGGCCACATTTAAGTTTCCCTTCTGTCACCCTCACAACACTTGGCACAGAGCAGGCCCACAGCTGTTATTCCATCCCCAGCTCCTGACTTGACTTTTTTCTCCATTTTTCTATCTTTAATTGGAGCCAATAGTTCTAGGACTAAGATGTTGGCAATGAAACAAATATGATAGATTTGAGTGTATATGTCCATGAAAGGTGAAAAGGATGACATGATGTGTCCTAAAATTGAGATCTTTAGTTAGAAGTCTCTAGCCCTTGGAGGGGTTCTGTGAGTTCAGGGCCAGCCTGGGCTACATAACAATCTTACCACTTCCTCCAAATTCTGAGCCAGCTGGGTCATCTTAGACAAGTCATTTACCCACTCTGAGTCTCAGCTTGGGTACTTACAAAGTGTAAGGCATACAGCTGCTCAGGACTGTAAGAGCAAAGCTTGATGACGGAGTATGTAAAAGCACTCTATAAACTGCAAACACAGCATAAGGAGCAACCACTGCCCCATCTCTCTAACTGAAATCTGTCAAATGCATCCTCAGCTTCAATTCTCAATCCTCTCTAGAAGGAAGCAAAACTCTGGTTTGAGAAACTGACTTGTTTGCTGTGGTTAACCTGTATGCAACATGTTAAAGTGGTTTGCTATGTTGTAAAAGTCACAGAGCAAGACAGCAGGGATAAAGGGACCGAGCTTCAGTTTTAGGCCCTGGTGACCAAAACCAAAGGAATTTATAGCCACCCTGCACACTTGCTTGCTTGCCAGAAGGCACTAGAGGAGATAAGGAGACTCATGGATCTGGCAAGTGCAGTCGGAACAGGCCCACAGGCCCTGGGGGAAGACTGCTGACCACAAGGGCCAGGCAAAGGGTCTAAATCAGTTATACAACCAGGGGGGCTGGGACATAAGGAACTTGTGGCCTATCTGTCAGGATCTCTTGCTGAACGGCCAAGTTGTTTGGCTATCATCTAACTGTGCCTGAGAGGCTGGGTCATAAAATACCAGCCGACTCCAAAAACAGGCTGGAGAGGCAACCCCAAGTTTGGTTAGCCAGGAGCAAAAGCACATGATAACCCACATGGCCACATACACTGCTCTCCCACTCACACGAGCTCATACTGACCTCACAGAAGTCATCTGCACAGATGTTCTCATACCCAGCTGCACACACATGTACTCTGAAACCATGTTCACACTCATCCTCAGGCCTTACATACCTCACAGTGCACAAATGGTCCTGCGATTCTCACACAGCTACCCAGACATATGCCAACACACACAAACATGTGTTATACATCCTTGCACACACACACGTGCGCGCGCGCGCACACACACACACACACACACACACACACACACACACATTGAAAATCCTACATTTGAAGGCTAAGGACTCTTCTGTGCACAGCCCAGCTTTCATTCCTTTGCTGACTATGGTTTCACTGGAAGCCTTGGTTCAAGATGGGTCCCCACTGAGCGTGTTAGCTGAGGGATCCCAGCCATATGCTTGCTACAAAAATTCTGCCTATGTGTCAGATGCTGGCATGAATGAAACTCAGCCCACACATGTGTGTACATTACAAACAAGAGTCAGAATGTAGTTCTCACTGCAGGATGGATGAGCCTTAGAGAGAGCCCTGGCATCTGGCCAGGGCGGGCATTCTGGTTGGGCATCACTTCTACAAGGCTGCTCTCTGCAATCTCCTAACCTGAAGGCTCAGAATCACAGCTTCCAGAGCCCAGACTGGCAATGCCTTTCTAGCAAGACTCCAGGTGATACTGACGCGGCTGTTCAGGGTAGCACACTTTCAGAGCCACACACAGCTATGTGCTGGCTGACACTGTTGAGAGCAGTGAGTTCTCGGCCTTTGCAAGGGTCACAGGAGAGGACAAATTGCCATTGCTCACCAAGGCAGTAGAAAGATAAACTGACCAAATGCTCCTTATGTATTCATCAGAGGGTGCCTAAGATCCTTTGAAGACAGGTGGGTTGAGCTTAGCCTCAGCTAGCTGAGCATCTGTTGGACCTCAGGTCTCTATCTCACTTTAGAGGCACCTGGTGCTGTAAAGAGAACCTGGGCACCAGAATTTAAGCAATGTGAGTTCTAGCCCTGCAACTCTTCCCCTTGTTACATGGCTCAGAGCAAACCACTGAACCCTCAGAACCCAGGTTTTTCTCCTCTACAGAGTGGAGAGTTTAGAATCTACCTATGTCCCAGGGCTGCTTCAGGGATTAGGAAAGTATGTGACTCACATGGGATCTGCTACATGTTAAGCCCTACCCCACGATGGTAGAAAAGCAATGATGGTCATCTTTGTAGATCTCACATTATCATGGCCACGGCACTGTACACACAAGGTCAAGAGATGCAGAACATAGGCAGGAAAGGGACGGACAGTAGTGAGGGATGCTAAAGGGATGCAGACAGTAAGAAAGACCCGCGGAGAGGGCAGAGGAGGTCAGAAGTGGAGGAGACCGAGTGTGGATGGGCGGGATGCCAGCAGCCTAGGGCAGTGCCCTCAGAGTCCCTTCCAGTGGGTGTGTTCAAGGAGCTGGATCAACCCCAAATGCTGTCCCTCGGGATTTGCCCTTTTCCTCCTGAAAAACCATTACTTGTTTCATTGCCAGCTTAGAGATAGGAAGGTATAGCCACATTGCTGGGAGAATCCGTATAAAGCTAAGCACCGCGCACCATGCTGAAGGCCTTTCATAAGCTACCTTGTGTATGGCAGACATCCTTGTGCCACTGGGTGTCACCGGACATATGAGGAAACTGAGGCTCAAAGATACTTCCCTCCCTTTCTTCCCTGTTCCAGACATAATGCCACCTGCTTACCCCTAGGACTGCTTCGGCCCTCCCATTGCAGGACCCCTGAGACAAAACTCACCCATTTCTTCCCTCTGAAGTGGTCTCAAGATTGTATTTGCAGTGGGGTTTGGGCAGGACTGCAGGGAACCTTAGCCATAACGGGGTGTGGCCATACAAGGCGCCTATAGCCACTCATCAACCACCTTCAAAAACCTGTCATCTTCCTTGTTGCTTATTGTTATTATTATTATTTTCCAGGCTACACTGCCCACAATAGTTATTGCCTACAACTCCAGAGGGCCATATCCACTGCCACTGACTTTTATTCCTGCAAATAAAAATATAAGTTCCACAGTGAGGAAACTGCGACTAAAGAGACAAAGTCCATAAACTCGCATTTTAAACGTGGCAAGATGGTGCCAGAAGTCCTCAAGGTGCCACCTCCCACGTGTCTGTGTGTCCATCCACACGGTGCACCACCCTTCCCAGAACAATTCCTTCCATGTGCAGAAGGCTGTCTAGGGTGGCCCTTAGGGAAGAGTGGCCCATTGGAAAGAATTAGGATGATCTTGAAGTAATTTCAATCACCCGTGCCCCCAACCCCCAGGCAAGACTCAGATTAACTTTCCGGTGCTGAAAACTATAAAATGAATCAAAACCCCTGGTACTCTGTATATTGTGCATTGAGCGTTTTCTGTGTATACAGACATTTTCAACTAATTCTCTGTATAGTGGCCTCAGTGGGGAGTCTGGTCTCTGTCTAAAGCAGGCTGAGCCATGCTGGCTGCCAGAGGCAGAAGCAGCAGCTGTTACACTGAAGGGGCAGAGACTTCTTCCAGGTAAGGGCATGGGCTGGCAGCCATATGATGTTATTTCCTTTATAGCCAAATGGGGTTTCCTTCACTGCTTATGGGCCAGAGGGAGAGGGGACGGCATACTCCAGACTCTGATTCATGGCAGGCTGTGGCCTGGACTCTGGAGATGCCAGGATGAGTTGGAAAAAGGCCCTCCCCTGGGCGAGCCAGAGAGCAGCAAGAGGGACATCGGGGAAGCAGCAGGTAAGATTCAGGCAATCTAAGGGAGGAGGCACACCGGGAAGCCAGAAGAAGGAGAAGGAAAGAAGGGAGTGAGGGAAGGCCTCTTTCCCCCAAGTCCCTGGAGAGGCCAGGCTCAGCTCTGCAGAGAGCAGCTTGTGAAATCACCAGGGAGAGGAACATAGCCCCGCTTACCTCCTCCCCCCACTTGCTGGCTATATCTACCCAACCTTCACTGTGTTGGTTTCTAACTGCCTCTCTATCCCCAGACCAGGAGCTCTTCATGTTAAGAATAATCCCCTAGGTCCAGCACAGCATCTGGTACACAGTACTTACTCAAACACGTCAAGTGGGATGGCAGGCCCCAAGGCAGGCCCTCCGCCAACACGGTGGACATTGCGGTTTGCGTGTGCAGGCCCCTCCTGCCTTCGAGAACCACACACCTGCTTCTTTGGGGTTCATTTCCTCCTCAAACCCCAGTTACTTGGTTTCCATGAGATCCGGCTGCAGCAGAGGGCAAGCTAGGAACTTCAGAGATTGTCCCTAGGATTTCTCAAATTACTGCCAGGGAAGTAGAATATTTTCCTCTCTGTTGATGAAAACTGGGATCTGTGAGTCCTGGAGTAGTTGATAGAGAAAACCCATTTGGGAGAATTCAGCTGACAGCCTCAGACAGAGGTCTCGTCCTAGATGGCTTCAGTGTTAGAGCCCTCGCGTGACCTGAGATTTGGTGACTTCAGTCAACAGAGCCCCTTGTAACCTAAACTAAATTGAACTGTTTTTTGGGTTGTTTTTTTTTTTGTTTTTTGTTTTTTTTTTTGTCACTGACAGGCTTCTAATGTCAGAATTACAGGGCAGTTGTGCGCCACTGTGGGCTAGCAGTGAGTATGCCCTCCTGGATGGCCTGGAACAAAAGTTGGTCACATGTTCCCAAGGCAGGCCCTGGGGACCTTCTCCCTCATGAGCCTAATGCTATCCCCAGTTTGGTGACCAGAGCCGATAGCTCCTCACATGTGCCCTGCTATAATGACACAGCCAGCCTGGCTTCCTTATGGAGAACGTTATTTATTTTCTTCATAAGCAGGAAGGCCCGAGGCGCATCACGGCAGGGCCTTTCTTTCCTATTTCACATTGTATTCCACCTTGGCAAGAGTGATTCTTCTTGGCTAGGAAATTGATTTTAAATCACTCTTCTTGCTGCTGACAGGACCTCCCACCCTCCCCTCCCAGGGCCTTTGCCCTTCCCCCCCACCACAAAGCCCACATCCCACAGCCCCGGACACATATGTGCGTGCACACACCCTGGCTCCTCTCTATGCTGGGGTTTATCTTTGCCCAATTCCACTTATGCATGCACTTTTATAACCGACTCCATCTGTGGTTCTGAAATCAGTCTGGAGTGATCAGGGCCTAGGGCAAAGAAGTGGCTGAAGGAGATATGGACTTTAATTCTTGGCATCTGCCTAGAGGGAGCCAGCTGGCATGGGGCACAGGAGGCTGACCAGCTGTGCCATGAGGAAGGGGCCTTGACAAGGAGATAGAGATTCAAGTGCAGACCAGCAGCCTGGCTAAGGCCCAGACACAGTGGGGAAGGGACAACTCAGAGCAGCAGAGAGCAAAGGAGCCGTGCAGCTGACCGAGCTCCAGTTCAGATCCTTGCGGCTTCCTTTAATATTCATGTGGCCTATGGGTGTCCCCAGGAGTCCTGGCTGCAGGGGTGACAGCTTGGAAATTGGTGTAAAAGTCCAGATGTCTAGAATTTGGTGTCTGAAAGGTCTTTGTTCCCACTTTCTAGCTCTGTCTGGCGCAACTCTGCAAAGCTTTCCTTCTACAGCCAGATGGCAAATATTTCAGACTTTGTAGGCCATAAGATCTCTGTCCCATGACTCAGCTGTTCCATAAAGGGGCCTGAGCCCCCACTGGTGGCACAGAAATGCCTGGATGTGGCTATGTCCTATTAATGCTTTATTAACTAAACAGGCTGCCACACTCACAGTATAATTGGTCAACACATAGGTCCTCCCCAGTCATACGTATCTCCAGAAATTCTGATAACAACTCCAAGAGCTGAGCACTCTACGACTCCCTTCCCAGCCATGGAGAACAGGCTAAGTTCAAGCCTGGCTCTGCCGCATAGATGCTCTGAGGCTGCTTCCCAGCTTTGCGCCTCAGCAGCAAACAGCAGCAGCAACAGCAACAGTAATATAGAAATGCTAAGTAGAAGACTGGGTGAGGACCTGGCCTGCTCTGCTATGATAGCGTCTGGTAGGTGCTCTGCTCCCACTACTCATAAGGAGTCTGATGAGCTTGCCAGGCCGGAAACGCCAGGAAACTCCAGGGAGTGGCAGAGGAAGACCCCTTCCTGAGGCCTTAGGAGGGCATCCTAAAGGAGGCGATGCCACAGCCGAGGTTCTAATAATAAATACACCCAAGGCCGAGCACTTTCCCAAAGGCAAGAAAATGCAATTCTCATTTATAGACTCAGGAACATTCAGCTTCAAGTTTGCTGCAGAGTAGCCAGAGAGAATAAGGCAGAGAGAGAAACTGAGCCAGGTAGGGTAATGTAGGACTGCCCACCATTCATGCAGCCATGGGTTTATTCTTCATTATTCTGGCACCACAGAGAGACTTCAACAAGAGAGATATAGCCGAGTATGGTGGTGCATACCTGTAATCCCAGCACTTGGGAGGCTGAGGCAGGAGGATCGGTGTAAGTTTGAGACCAGCCTGGGCTACAAGAGTGAGCTCAAGGCCAGCCTGAACTGTATAGCGAGACCCTGTCTCAAAAGACAAAAGAGAGAAAGGGAGGGAGGGGGAGAGAGAGAGAGAGAGAGAGAGAGAGAGAGAGAGATGTGTACTGCATGGACTGCTGATTAGTGGGCAACTTGTTTCACTCAGCTGAACTGAATTAGCATGGTGCTGGTCTTGGGAGGCCCACCTGAGGATTGTCGCCAGCAGCCTAAGTGGCAGAACTGGAGAAGCTGTTGAGAGGCTGTTAGGGAAGCTGTTTGGAGAAGCTGTTGGAGCTGTTGGAAGCTTCTGGTTCTCTTAGGCTGTTCTGCTGGAGGACCTTGTCATGCTGGCCTTCCTGGTGAACTTGGCTGTTCTTGTCAGAGGAGGAGCTTGGGACTTTTGTTGTCATTGATACCAACTATGGTTCATTTAGGAGGAGCTCTGGGCCTCATCTTGAGCATCACTTCCTGGCTCTGGAGGGGAAGATGGTGCACTACTCAGTCTCCTGGGGGAACTTATCTTGCTGGCTTTCCTGATCAGAACTCAGCTTTCCTCATCGCTGGAGGAGCTCAGGAACTCACTGTTGCTGAGGACAGCTGTGGTACTTTTGGGGGAGCTCTGGTGCTTACCTTGAGCATCGCTCCCTGGCCCCAGCGCAGCTCCCTCAGCCTGCTGGCACAGATCCTTCACCCCACTGGCACAGACTTTCTAGCTTCCACCACTGACCTTAGGGCCTTCCCAGTGCAGACCCATAAAGCAGGCCTGCATCAGACATTGCCACAGGCTCTAGGCCCCCAGCTGGACTTGTGGGAGGCATTGTGATGAGCTCTAGGTTTTCAGCTGGACTCATGCAGGATATTAGGATCCAGGCCCTCAGCTGGATTCTTTGTTCTGTAGTATGTGGACAGATTTCCTGCACTCTTGTATATGATTCTTTGAGTGATTATAAAGTAATCATGTAAAATGTGTCCTATATTGTACTGTATTGTCTGCCTTGCAAAAATCCCAAACCATGACACATACCTAGAGGTGTACTTCCTCTGCCTGTTTGTAGAGGATGCATCTGAGAGGAAGAGAGAGGAGACAGAAGACAATCAGGAAGCCCGAGCAATCTCTTAAGCAGGTAGGAGGTTGCCCTAAGAGTAACTGGGAAGCAGGACAGACATGAGCAGGAGATGTCAAAGACTCTAAAACCTCAGGACAGGGAATCCTACTGGATAAAGGGACTGGGACAAGGAGAGAGTTGGGGCAATTGTCAGATACTGGCTCATCACATCGCTTCCAGTTCTAAGCCAGCAGTTTGTTCATAGGCTGATCCCAGGCCAGAACTCCAAGAACGTATGGTGCAATCCACACCTGCAGCAGGAAGAGCATCCAGGGGTCGTGTTACCCATCCTCACGCTCTGAAACTGTCTGCATTCAGCCCATTTAAGCACCAGTCTCAGGTGCAGCAAACCACAGACACTCTGTGAGCACAGAGGTGGGCCCTGCTGTCCGTAAGCAAACCATGCCATGGCAGGGGTGATGATCCCCAGCCCCTGGGGAGACAGGCTTTTGGCAGTTAAGAGAACCAGACCCCAGATTTCATCTCTCTTTTTAAAATTAGCTAACAGAGCCAGTCTCTTTGCTGGAGGAGGAAGAAGGGGAGGGGAAGGGGGAGGGGATGAAGAAAAGGAGGAAGAGGAGGAGGAGGGTCTGGCAGAGAGCCACCGTAACCACATCACAGCTAAAGCTCCACAGTCCCAGCCATGACAGATGCAATTTATCTACAGTCAAGGGAGAGCAGGAAAAGAGGGCTGTTGCTTCCCTTCCTTGCTGTTTGGGGCCATTCATCACCTTTGTTATTTTTATAGCGGTGTGCAACTGCTCGGCCCTCACTGCCACCCCCAGCAAATGTGAACAAATGAGGAATGCAGGAGCCACGCTATCGAGGAAGGCATCGAGGCATGGAGGGGTGATTAAGAATGGGATGTCAAGCTTCCACCCCGCCGCCCTCTCTACCTCTGATCTCAACTCCCTCCCTTTCCCCAGCACTCCCCTAGGACCTCAGGCTTTATCTGAGTCCAAAGACAGCACAGAAGAGTCACTCTGAAACAACTAGAGGCTCCACCTACTTGCAAAAGAGACTTCATTATGATGCTCTTGCCAAGCGACCTCTGATTATAGCTGGCAGGGTAAACTCACCAGAGGCTCCACAAGGCTGGGAGGCTCTTGGGGAGGGAAAGAAAGGACATAGAACTCCTTCCTCATGGCTCAACTCAGCAGAGGCAGAAACTTTCTAACACTGAGAGGTTCTTTGTGTCTCATACAATAGAGGGCATGGTACCATTGGAATCTAGAAGTGAATGTTGACTCCTCCACCACCTTAAGAATCTATAAACTATAAGTAAGAATAATAAACACTTTGTAGAGCAGTTGCAAAAAAAATGTTAATGTTTATATTTTCTTCTCTAGTTTAAAATCCAGTGCTAGCTAGGTGTGGTGCCATGTGCCTATAATCTCAGCACTTGGGAGGCTGAGGCAGGAGGGTCCTTGTAAGACCAGCCTGGGCTACAAAGTTGAGCTCAAGCCAGCCTGAACTGCGTAGAGAGACCCAGCTCAAAAAGACCAAAACGAAATTTAAATAAATAAAAATAAAATCCAATGGTAGTATGAATTGTTTGCTATTTAGAGTGTTTTGACTTGGGCCATGAGGAACCAGGTTGGCTCCCATGTCTTTTCCCTCAGCCCCTAAGTACAACCACATCTCCTATTTTCCATTTTTCAGCCCTGAACTCTCTTTATTTCTCCTTTGAACTCTGGATTCTTTCCACAGAGAGCAAGATGTGGACCCTAGGTGTGTTTATTAGCACCATGGCATGATTGTCTTTAGGACCTTTCATCAGCAGAAATAGAGAAGATACGTATGTACACTGCGCCACGTGCTTATCCAAATCCAGATGGTCTAGGCTACAACGCACGGACACCACACAGCAGAGGCTGTGACTCCCACGCTGCTAGCCTGTGCTGTACTCAATAGGGCAGGCAACTGTAGCACAATGACAACTGCTTGTGTAAGTAAATATGTATAAACATAGAAGAGGTGCAGGAAAAAGATATCGTAGAAGATCATAGATGGCACGCCATACAAGGACGCTTACTATGAGTAGCGCTGCAGAACAGGAAACTGCTCTGCGCATGCTCAGAGGTGGCAAGGGAAATACGAAGGCCTAGGATGCTCCCATGTGTCCCTGCAGGCTTAATGCTCTCTGAACACTTAGGCTACACTAAGCTTACTTTGCATTCCTTTTGTTTGGTAATAAATATGAGGTGTAATCAATAAACATGGTAAATGATTTAGGTATTTTTTAAAAAATGTGTTACGGAAAAAGAACATTCTCATGAATACCCCCTGAAACATTCCCTCTCACTTTTAAGGCAGTTATTCTATGCCATTTTCTAATTACTTTAAAACATTTTATTATTTTATTTTATTTTAAGAGAACAATTTGTTGTGATGAGCCAGAAATATAAGATTCCACTGAAATTCCAATTGACAGATTATGGTTGAACTTAAACCTTTAATGGGAAGTGGGTCAAATAAAGCCATTAAGTAGAGAAGCCCAAGCAAACAAAAGGACAATGGATTTCAACACTGAGCAGCTCCTGAACCTTCCACCCTCCAGCAGTTTGTCTGTCCCAGCTTTCCTGTTCCCTTTTCCTTCTGCTGCATCTACCAAACCAACTGGCTTCTGCCTCTGTGGTCTAAGCAGAAGCCAATTCAACCTCTTTGGACATGATACAAGGCCCAGAGGAAAGCTTTAAAATCTCAGTTGGGGGTACAAAGTACACATATTCAACTCAGCACATGGGTTATCATCTCTGTGGTATCAATAAACATGATAGTCATTTTAAAGCAAATGAAGATGTTACTTGTAACGTGGTCCTGTAGCAAAAGTAGCAAAAACATTTTTAGTTCATGTTTGCAGTATAATAATTATATCCATCATGAAGAGTTCATGCCTGGGCACAGAACATCTTAATTCTTTTTTACTTCCTGTTGTTATCCCCTCAGCTTTTATATATATTTATATATATATATATATATATATATATATATATATATATTTTTTTTTTTTTTTTAAACAGGGTCTATAGGGTCTCACTACACAGATCCTACTCCTAGTAATCCTCCTATTTTCAGCCTCCCAAGCGCTGGGATTACAGGTGCGCACCACCAAGCCCAGTCTTTCCCCTCTGCTTTCTGCAGCAGCTCTAGAAGTCCTTTTCCATGAGTGCAGCTGCACTGCAGTGGCTATCCTGATATCCTGAATTGACTCAAAATGTTTATAGCAATTTCTGTCAAATGAAAACCCTGTGGTGTGTCCTCGTCCACCTTATTCGCTGATCGAGCACTGCGTGACTTCTGACTCTTCTCCAAAGTCAAAATGACCAGGAAAGGTACTGTAAATGTTTTGAATCGATTCAGAGCATCTAGGCAGCCACAACAACACAATTAAGTCACTCTCAAAAGACTTCCAGAACTGCTTTAGAAAGTGGCAGCACTGCTGGGATATGTGTGTGTGCGAAGTGAGAAGACTTTTTTTTTTTTTTAAGAATGTAAAATAAAGATATAAAGAAAAAAACAAGGGCTGGCCAAATAGCTCAGTGGATCAGAAGAGCCTGCAAGCAGGCGCAGAGACCAGGGGTTCAACCTGTGCCAGGCCCACCCCCTGGGGCATGCTGACGTGGCAATTGAGACTAGGTGTGGTGGCGCATGCCTATAATCCCAACTTTTGGGAGGCTGTAAATAGGTAGATCACTACAAGTCCAACCTAGTAGTCAAACCTTGAACACCCTATAGACCCTTCCCCAAAAATACAAAAGAAAGAAAAAAAAACTTATAAACAATATAAGATTTCACTAAATAACACAATAGGAATTCAACAATGGTTGCTGTATTACAGGATGCTATCTTCAAATTAGTTGTTCACATTACCAGATATAATTGTGTAAGATTTGTTTAAAAAGAAAAGAAAATAACAAAGAAGTTATAAGAAATTCAAAAGAGGAAAAACATCAGAGTAAAAAATTTTAAACACTAACTGCTCCTTTCAAAAGACTCGCAGAAATCGACAATACGATTATCCAAACTATTCTGCATACATACCCAGATATATCTTTTTCCCTTCTTACATTTTTTTTTCTGGAACCAGGGATTGAACTCAGGCCCTTGCACTTGCCAGGCAAGTGCTTATTCTACTGATCTATCTCCCCAGCCCCCTTTCTTACATTTGTTCTTTTCCTGATCCCAGTTTTTCCTTCCTATTGAATAATTTCTTTCTCTTTCACAGTGTCTGTTGAACCTTTTATATTTTCATTGCTCTTTCAAGTTCAAAGTGAGAAGTATTTTGAGGTGGATTATTGTCAGTGTGTCTGTCCCAGTAATAAATTTTTAGAAATTTCACCATATTTTGTGACCATACCTCATATTTTTCTTCTGATGACAAATTAGCTGACTGAAACATTTTAGCTCTATTAACTTGTTCATGTTTTAAACTTTCTGATTTTTTAGTAATTTTTAAAGAAGTACATTGTACAGCTATTTTTTTAATTTTAATTTTAAAAAAAGTTTGAACTTTTTTGTTAAAAGCTAAATCATAAATCCGCATTAGCCTAGGCCTACCAAGAGTCAGGATCATCAGTATGACTGTCTTCTGCCTCCACATTTGTGCCATGACAGCAGTAAACGTGCACACAGCTGTCATTGGACCCCCTGTGGCACAATGGCTCACCTAGAACATTTCTGTAAGGGCTCCCTTTAGACGGTTCTTCAGAGGGTGTCACTCTCCTCAGAAATAAACCCATGACAGTTTTATTACTCTGCTTCATTTTTCATCGAACATTTGCTTCTAAGCAGATCATGTGCCATAAATATTTCTCTCTACTAATGAAAACTTTTTGGTGGGGGAAGGGCATCTACATTTTCAAACATTTTAAGGAACTTGTGGTCTAAATAGTTTCTACCAAATCTTATTTGTTGTTGTTGTTGTTGTACAGGGTCTCACTATGCAGCTCAGATCTTCCTATTTTCAGCCTTCCCAGCGGTAGGATTACAGGTGTGCACCACCACACCAGAACTCAGTTGCTGGTTCAGAGAGCCCAGGGGTGGGGCCAGTGTGGCATGTGGTGCCAGGGATCGAACCCTGGTCCCTGCACTTGCCTAAACAAGTGCTTAGTCCGCTGAGGTATCTTGCCAGCCCTTCTGCTAAATCCTTTGCTGTGAACTTTCTATAAGATTCTCTCTTTCTTCTGTCATCTCCTTTTCTCTCCCGTTAGGCAGCCTGCATTCCCATTCCAGCTCCATCTTAAGCTTTATGAGCTCACTGTCAAATGTGTGACCTCTCACTGAAAGTTTGATAGGGGGTACAGGGCTGTGTCTTCACCTCTGAGTCTAGCTGCTACATTTTGGTTTTCTTTAAAAAAAAAAAAAAAACTTTATATATTATGGCCAGCTCAGCCTGTCCTGGGGGTGGGGCAGCGTGTAGTGCTGGGGATTGAACTGCAGTCCCTGCGGTTGCCTAAGCTTGCCTAAGCAGGTACTCTAGACTGCTGAGTTATCTCACCAGCTCCTACACTGTGGTTTTGTAAGATGAAAATAAGGTGAAAAACATAAGAGAGTGCTTCATTTTGTGTTTGAAACTTTGCATTGGCTCAAAATTAAAAGATTTTAATGAAACATCTAAAATATAATGGATAGGCAATAGCTGTAATTCCCTTTCCATTCCTCCACTTCCCCAACACAACTTCTGTTACCTCCAGAATTTATAAAAGGGATAAAAATATCTCCTCCATAGGGTTGTTGTTAAACTCCTGGATATTCTTCAACATGTGAATTTGTCAGTGTCCCTATAGCAGAGTCACAACAAGAACTACTCTAGCTGACTTCACTAGGCCACAGATTATCCGACTCTACAAAGTTTGAAGAGAGTCTTTTACATTATGGAGGGATATTGTCTTACTTATTTTTCTCATTGCTGAAACAAAATACCAAACACCCAAGGATAAAGGAAGAAAGGCTTATTTAGCTCGCAGTCTGTAGAAGCTTCAGTCCGTAATCAGTTGGCTCCAAGGCAAAGCAGCTTGGCAAAGAGCAGTTCATGGTGGAAAGAATAGAGCAAAGCAACAAGGAGACTTAAGATAGCCTTTCTGCCCCCTTTATACTATAGCTAGGCTACTGGGATTAAGGCGGTGTCAAGCCAATCAATGGACTGATTTATGAATCTCACACCCTTCATCCCAGCATCACACACCCTAGATTCAGCCAGCCCCCAATAAAGGACTATGATCACATGAGGCTTTGAGGGGCCATCTAGATAGAAACAACGACATTCTATCTCTGTCCCCTGAAGACGTACATACAACTCTTTATTCAAAAGGCATTTAGTCAATCTTCAAGGGTTTCTGCAGTCCTAACAATTTCAACATTGCTGAAAAGTCCAAGTCCCAGATCTCTTCTGATGTGTACATCAAACTCTTAGCTGTGAGCCCCTGTACAAATGAAAAGAAGTTAAATATTGCCGATATTCAATTACACTATGTAGTGGTTGATACATTGTGTCAGCTTGGCTGGATGCCTGGTGGTCAATACGTTGTATCAATTTGGCTGCATTGCCTAGCAGTTTCACACTGTGAGCCATGAGGACCTTGCCCCAGAATAACTCAGTTTGGACTTTATCTCCTGGCTTCCTGCACAGACTCGTCAGCCTCTAGTTTGGACCCTTCAGCTTTCCATAGCAGATTTTTCTGCCTTCCTTTTCACTCACAATGGCTGACTGCTAGAGACTGTTAGGAACCGGTAGAAACTGGTTAGGGATGGAACACAGCCGTGAGTATAAAAGCCTTGGGACTGAACCCTTCAGTGGGCAATGTGCAGACGCTCTCAGCACACTTCCCCATCTGACTCTGGGACTGGCACATTTTGTGTTATATCTGTTCCTTGTATTATATCTGTTCCTCTAGTAAAACCCTGTCTAGAACACACCAGATAGACATTTCCATTTTCAAAAGTTACAATCTGGGAGAGACAAACAAATGGGACCAGCACAAGTCTAAAACCCAGCAGGGCCAACATTAAATACCATAGTTCCTTGTGCAGCACGTGAGGTAATCTATAGCAAGCTGGGAACTCCAGAGGGTTTGGGTGGTCCATCCCTGAGGCGCTGACAGTGGTTGTAGTTCCCATAGCTCTTCTCTTGGGTCCATTATGCTCCTACCTTACAGTTTTCCTCAGAAAATCCACATTCCTGACTTTTCTAAATTTCTGGAGTCTATATTGCATCTCTGCCTTCACACTCACATTTTTGCACACTGCCCTCTCAGGGACACACTTCCTGGCCTTCCGAGCCTTCTTCTGAAATCCTAATGGGAGCTTTCCCGACCCCACAATTCTCCATGCTGCGTGCACCCAAAGCCAGCACCACACAGTTGATGCCAAGGTCTGCTGTCAGCTGGAGCCAGGCTTCCCTCTCTCTTGGCCATAGAGGTCATGTGCCTGGGTTGCTGAACATTCTGAATCCAATTCTGAGAAACAAATTACCTGGGCCTCTGCTATCCTGAAACATGGTACCCTGGACTCTTTCTTTTCCAAGCAAAGTCACTTTTACAATTTTGAGGCTGCAAAGAATAGAGTCCTGCTGCTTTTCCTGCTGCTTTCAGGTCATCTTTTCTATTCTCTTGCTCCTCCTCAGAACCAAGACCTCCTCTGCTCTGTCTTTACAGTCCACATGGCCAGGTAATGTCACAGCAATGACCCTACTTCGCTGCAGGCTTTTTGTTTTTTCCATACTAACTCACAACAATTTAAGTCATTCTTCTGGGCTCTTTATTCTTTTTTAAAAAGCTTTATTTATGTTATGGCTGGCTCAGCCTGCCCTGGGGATGGGACTGGCACAGCATGTGGTTCTGGGGATCGAACTGCAGTCCCTGTAGTTGCCTAAGTAGACACTTTAGACCGCTGAGCTATCTTGCTAGCCGTGGGCTCTTTATTCTTGATTCTCAACATAAATCTCAATAAAAGTTCCCAACAGTGGCCATGCCACTGCCTCAACATTCAATGGCCTTGAAATTTCTTCTTTACTTAGTCCGCTGCCCTTAGTTCCAGGCAGTCTCTGGACACAAGCAAAATGTCGACAAACTGACTGTCAAGCCATAACATACATCACCTGAAGGCCAACGAACAACCAATGCAGTCTTTCCCATCAGAAACCTCCGTGCTGTGTTTGCTGGCAGGATTTCCATCAGCCTTCTCGTCTTCTGAGCTCTGGACAGAATCTCCCAAACAAAAAAATCTAAGGCATTCCAGCTCTACTCTTTCAGGAGACATCTCCAAGTTTTTCCTAATTCTTTCCCTTCCATAAGCCAGTTCCAAAAGTTCTATAGCCACATGACCAGGTAATGTCACAGCAATGACCCTATATTTCTGGTACTAAATTCTGTCTTAGTTACCTTTCTTGTCACTTAAACAATGATACCCTAACATCCAAGGTTAAAGGAGGAAAGGGTTTTTTTAGTTCATAGTTTGAAAAGGTTTCAGTCAACAATCAGCTGGCTTCAAGGCAAGGTGGCTTGGCAAAGGAGAACAGTTCACGGTGGACAAAATGTGGCAAAACAAGAGGCTTTAAGAGAGACTTTCTGCCTCTTTTATATTCTACCTAAGATACCAAGATTAGGGCAGTGCCAAGACAATAAGAAGACTGATTTATTAATCTCATTCCCTTCATCCTAGCATCACACACACTAGATTCAGCCAACCCCTGAAAAGGACCCTTGACCACATGAGGCTATGGAGGGACATCTAGACACAAATCATAATATATAGTTTAGCCTACTCGAAGAAGTAGGTCCTAAAGTGGAACTCAAGCACTAATAATTTATTTTAGAAGTTCTAGAACACTTGTAGGGGAATACGAAAGTGACACAGGGAAAGGAGGACAGTCAAAATATGGTATTAAACCATCTCCCACAGTGAAAGAGTGCTGCATGAATCTATGAAGAAACTTTAGGAAAAGAACACATACCTTGACATTAATGACATGAAAGCACACCGTACTGGGCTACTTTCTAGGCAGGTCCCTACCAGCTGCTGGCCCAAGTCTGTTTCCAGGGCTCATTGCTCCCCCAGCACACAGCAAGTGGCCTCCAGTGGCTCTGGTGAAAGCCCTGGGAGCAATGCTGAAGATCCTGATGGCTGAGATGTTAGGATCGCCGTCTGTCACAAAGACTAAGAGCACAGAAAGTTGTTAGCATTCTGCCCATGACTACACTAAGCTCAAGATCAGTGTGCTCAATCTATGTCCTAAACTTCTCCAACTGCCCTGAGCAACCTTGAGGGGCCCGTGCAATGGGAAAATAATCATGGTATGTCCTGAGTTTTGGATTTAGAAGGAGAAAATTTATTAAGAAGGAGCAGGTTTCACCTAATCACATATTCATTAATCTGAGGCAAGATAGCCAAGTCTACAGATTTCCTCTTAGTGAAATTAAAATGTATTCATATTTAGAGCCGAGTGGTATTCTCTCTATATATATGAATATATAAATTTCTGAGTTTGTATCTGTGGTTGAGAGTAAGAATGAGACAGGTAGTACAGAGCCATGAATTCCTAAAATACTCAGAAGGAGCTCTCTATGAACTTTTTGGTGTGCTGTGTTATTAAGGTACAGTAGATTTGTGAAGTACATTGTAAATTTAAAAGTTTAATGTATCATTTATAGAAGTTTTCCACTGAGTTTGCTCCAGGACAGGGCAATGAGGAGAAAGAGATTCATTTCTATCTTCTCACCTCTAGAGGAGAGTAGCAGGGATGGCTTTCCAGGCCACAGCCTGAAAATCCCCTGCCTTGGGGGAAATCCAGAGCTTCTTACAGGGAGTGTCATCATGCGAGGTGCAGGCTGTGCCTAGCACAAGTTCAGCCAACCTAGAGGGAGGGGACCCTGGAATCATGCTCACGTTCCCCTCATGAAGCCAAGCAACATAAAGCAAGATAGCACCTACATGGAAGAGGGGCACAAAAGTATCAGGTGGGTTAACAGCAGCCGCATGTGCAGCACATATCATTCTGTCTACCACATGTGCATATGACAGGTAAGGGGGCCTGATGACACCACCAGACAGAGCCAGATCTCCTGTGATATGGCCGCAATACTCAACTCCACCAGTTTCTCCAGCTAAGAACAGAACAGCACACCAGAGCTCATAGACGCCAGTGAGGTTGGATCAGCAAGTGTCTGACTTCTACCTGATATGAGCTCCCAAAACTGGGACCACAAAACCTAGCTGCCAGAGGTATCTGGGGTTACTTCTGCCCCATGAAGAAGGGGCATTATTGAAGCTCCTTCCCTGATACACTTCTACAGAGGGGCTACGTTTGCCTCTACTCAGGGCTGCACATCTATCATTTATGTAGCTGGAGTCTCCCCGAATAACACAGTACACAGCCAGGGGTAGCTATATAGGGCAGGCCTGTGACTGTGTTCATATCCCCTGTTCCATAAGTTCTTCCCATCTACTCCAAAAGAACAGACCTCTTGTCTTTCCCAGTTGTTGCTATGTCAGAGCTGCTTTTCCTACACAGCCAGTCAACCTAAGAGCACTACCGCCTTGTGGTACCAGCCTCGTGCTAGCCAGTCTCCAAGATCACAACCTCCACAGCACTACCACCTCCTGGTATCCAAATCTTGGTTCCGCCTCCTCTCTTACTTTCTCAGGCTGACCACAGAATACTACAGGAATGACTATGAGCCGCTTCAAAGATTAAGCAATAAAAAATCATCTGTTCGGTAACTTCATTTCTCTCTTGGATCAGTAGACCTAAAGGAAGGAATGTCAACAGAAACTCTATAATGGGACCCCCGCTAGCAAGGCAAAGCTTCTTGCCAACAGACCCAAGGGTGCTTAGAAACAAAGATTTTCATTTGGGGTGGTTTTCAAATGACTGCAAGCCCTGGCTGACCCACAGCTAAGCTGCTCCCGAATTTCTGGTCCACAGAAACTAGAAAAAAAAATGTTTGTTGTTTCAAACTGATAAGTTGGGAGTCATTTGTCATGCAGCAGTAGATAACTGATAAAGGAAAACTACATGTTGGGTCATGGCAAGGTTGGCCCTGCACTGGGTGACCTCCACCAACCTGCGACGGGATGTTCTACCCTAACTTTTATCATCAGTGGTTACAAGAATTAGCCATGTGACATGTGCCTCTGATCCAGCTAGACACCTGCTGTTAAACCCATCACTGGTGGCTTCTGTAACTCTATGGTCCCCTTGGCAAAAAGGCCACGTGAGAAACACTGTCAAGGATCTTAGCACAGCATTTCCTTTAATTCTGTCATTCATTATCTGAATGCCACAAATACTAAGTTACCTAGGAAAGAAAAAGTCTCTGCCATCACGTCAAGCCTGGCTGCATCACAGTCCTCCACAGGCATAGTGGGGTCTTTCCTTCGTGCCCCATCAGTGTCAAGATTGTTCCACTTCTCACCAGCTGGCAGCTGATCAATACACTGAGAATACAATACAAACTGATTGCAAAGTATAATTGCAAGTTTTGCAAAATAAAAGAGGGCAGGACTGCACAAAGACCAAAAGTAAAGTGGAAGGACTGCTGGCATGGTATGCAAAGGCTCTGGCAAATGCAAGTTGGAGCAGTCAACAAATCAAGAGAAGAAAGCAGCAAGGACTCTGACCTGGTGAGGACCCTGAAAGAGAACCCTGGGAATAGCAAAGGAACAACAGAAGCTCTTAAGAAAGTTGGGGAGGTGCTTGCTATGGCTGATACATGGTGTCAACTTGAGAAGCTCAGAAAGTTAACTAAGGGACCCAGTAGGGATCCAGGGTCCTTACTTTGTAAACATCCTGAGCCTGTACAAGAGGAAGGGCCGGATGTGACATGGGTGAGAAGGAACACCCAGTCCCCAATCCCACTCTGCAGGGTAGGTAGCCTGCAAACAATAAAAGGGAAAAGAAGGACTGGCGGCGGCATGGTTTTCAGAAGAGCTCCAGTCTTAGCCTTGAGCTTGCTAAGTCCGTCCTTTCCTGTCTTTGGCGCAGACTGTTCGTCTCCTGCCTAGGACTCCTCAGCATTCCGGGGTCCTTCAGAATTCCTCATAGACCCAGAGGCTTCCTAAGGTGCACTTGTGGGAAACACTGCAGTGAGCTCCAGACCTTAGACTGGAGTCTTCAGCCTCTAGCGTGCAGACGCCCTACCCTCTGCACGCTTTTCATTCAGCTCTGTGTCTGATCATCATTAAGACAATCTTGTCACTTCTTATAATCCGTATATCTTCAGTTATATCCATTTCTCTAGTAAACCCTGACTGATACAGTGTTCATAAAGTCTATGCCAAAGAATAATCCTGTTTATGATGGTGCTGCCAATGCCAGACACACACTTGAGGGTGATGTTTGTTTGTTTCTATTGTTTGCTTTCCTTGGGAAAGTTCCACTTCAAGCCCAGCCCTTGTACCATTCTGTTCAGACTGGACAGAAAGCTACACAAGTAGCTTCAATGTAAAGTGTGACAAAATAAACCTATTTTTAATAATTTTTGTTTCCATTTCTCAAGATACAGTCTAACAGAGCTATATTATAAATATCTGCCGAGAATTTTTGTCCCTCTTCCATTTCTGTCCCTTTTCTAAAAGGCAATTTAAACTATTTTTTTTCTATTTGCTTGTAGTAGCTCAAGGTATCAAAAGCCAATTCTAGCCAGGGAAGATGGGGGATTCTGCTTTTAAAGAATGGCCTGTGGCCTCCTAAGGATCTAAACTTTGTTAGTACATTATTCACTTTTTTCCTATAATTCCACGAGGTTAAATCAAACTTTATAGTTACCACAGTTTAGTTCCTATTATGTACCTAGTCCCAATTTTCCCTTGTTTTCTATCCCTTACTAAACCATTGCATATATATAAGCATGTTGTATCAATTCTTCTGTAGTGAGAGAGAGAGAGAGCTTTTGACACATTCTGAAGTTGCTCTCTGGCAGACCACTAGGGATTTTATGGTCCCTGCACCAAGTAGCCTTTCTCTGTTTCTTGCAGCTCTCGGCCTCTTCAAAGCCTGCCAAGGGCTTAGCTACACAGCCTGCACCTAGCATTTGGTCCTCGGACCAGTCTTCCTTCCCTATCTCTGTCTACCCCTCCTGGTCTCCCAAAATTAGCTTTGTTCTCAGATGTTTCCAGACTGTCTAGAAAGTAAAAATAGTCCAACAGCCATATCATCAAGTCAACAAGGCCTGTTTGAAGGTTTATATATTCTGGTGTTTGCTGTCACCACCCCATCCAGACCCAAGTTTATTTAATTTTTTGGCTATTATTGAAATTTTTGCAGTACACAGAAAGGCATGAAGAATGGTGCAATGAATACCGGTGTGCATCATGCAGCTTGAGCAATAAAACATGACTACAGAGGTGAGGCCTTCTATCTCCAGCCCACTTTCAATTATTAAGCAAGCAGACAGAAGAGGTTGTACTTGAGGGTATCCAGGGGGGTGCAGCAATCATGACTAAGGAACAGAGGGGCCATAACTTCTAGCTTACATGCATTGCCACAGACATTAACCCCCCCCCTACGATCTAATATGGTGTCTATTGTTCTTCTGATCTAAGGACAAAGAAATAAGTTCCAACATATCAGACATAGTGTAGTGCAGCAACTAAGATAGGCTGTGGAGTCAGACAGCCTGGATGTGAGCCCGGCTCCAGTACAGACTGGCTAGGAGCTGAACACTCAGTTACATGTGGGTTCTCTGCCTCCGACTCTCTTATCTCTAAAATGGGGCAATAAATTTGCTGATGGGGCTTTGCAAAAATGAAATGTATATTTTAAGAAAGACTGGCATGGACTGGAGAGATAGCTCAGTAAACTAAAGTGCCTTCTTAGGCAAGTGTAGAGACTGTGGTTTGATCTCTGGCACCACATACTATGCCAGCCCCACCCACAGGGTGGGCTGAGCCAGCCGGAGTATGGGTGTGGTGGTGCATGCCTGTAATCCCAGTGCTGGGGAGGCTGAAAGCAGAAGGATCGCCGAGTCCAAGCTGTGTGATCAGATCCTACAACAACAGAAGAAGAAGGGAAAGAAGGGGAAGAGGAAGAGAAAGAGGAGCAGGAAGAGGAAAGAAAGACCGGTATGTTATAAACATATAACAAAGACTTGTGAAAAGATATGCTGTGCTTTAATTTTTAAAGGTTAATTACAATAAAAGACACATTGCCACTAATCACGCTCCAAATATTCCTCCTTGCTTACAACGCACTTATCCTGTCATCCTGGCCACTTTCTGAAGCAGTTTTTGAAGTCTTCTTTTATAAGTTTCTTTACAAGACATGAATTTTTTAAAACTACAGTGAATACTGCTACCACATGCCACCTAGCAGAAATGCAGGTTCAGTTCCTCAGGCACCTCATGCCCTGCACATGGCACCTTGTGACTTCTAGCTCTTCCCCAACGCCATAATGACCATGAGAGTTAAGCATTTTGAATCAGTTCAGGGCATCAAAGCAGCTGTAACAGTGCCTTTAAAGACTCACAGAAAGGCTTCCAGAAAGTGCCAAGAATGGTGGCATAAGTGTATTCAATGCAAGGGCCAGTATTTTGAGGGAATTAATGGCAGTGTGTCTTTTACTGTAATTTTTTTAAACATATGGAGTCACATTATTTTGTGATCATAACTCAGATAAGTGCTGCTACTGTCAGCACTACTGTGACTAGTATTACCTAATTTGCACAGCAAGGAGAACTCTGTATTCTACCCAGTTCTTTGAAAGTTTAATAGCTATAACCAAATGGCTCTCCTGGCCTCAGGCTTAGGATGATTATCAGGCACTCAGGAGAATTTAAGAGACCCGCAGCTAGCTTTCCTCATTGATCCTTGTCAACCTTGGTGGGGAACTTGTACAGTTCTGACTTTGTATCCCATGAACATTGAAATTCACCTAGTGCCTCCATATTCCTTCTTCCAGGGTTGCAATGGATGTGGCACAGCAGACCTGCCTGGTGCTGAGCACTGCCTACACCATCCCATTTCATTATTATCCCTTCGGCTGGTGGGATGTCCTTGGATTTCTGATCGTTACACTACCAAGCAAACACCCATTCAGAGTAAATACATCTCAACCAAAAATCTGAGACCTCCCCAGCCTACATCAGGCCACCACCATGCCAGGTTCTCTCCTGCCAAGAGCCACCAGATTTGGGGATGGCACTTCTCCATTTCTACCAGGTTTCACTTTCCCTTTTAACTACACAATTGGATTTTTTCCTGAGCTCTATCCCCTCTTGCTAATCAGGCTCCATGCCTTGGCACTTCCCCACAAAGCCTATAAGCAGCCTGCCGCAGTGAGCTGGGTTAGGCCTTCACACAAATGCAATTGCACTTTTATTGCTGCCATAACTTCGAGTTGCTGAGTAATGAGATTGATCTCTGAAAAGTGAAAAGAAAATATGCGGCAACTCAGCAGCCAATACTTACTTCTTTGTAACTTTGTGCTGCTGAGGATTATGTCTTATTTCTCCTCATTTCTGGTCATGGCAACCTCAATAGTCAAGAATTCCTAGTTGATGCTCACACTAAACATGTTCCACTTAGTCTCATTGCTCTCTTTGAAATTGTGCATGGAGGAGTCAGACTCCCTGAAAGGCAAAGTAAGGAACATGGCAGAACATTCTCCAACAAAACAGTTTGGTGAAATTATCTGTCTTGGCTGTTTTTATCTTGTTGTTCAGACAAAAACCCAACACCTAAAATTAAAGAAGGAAAGGTTATTGAGCTCATGGTTTATGGATGTTTCACTCCATACTTGGCTGGCTCCTAGGCAGAGTGGCACACGGCAGAGGGTAGCAGTTCATGGCGGTGGAAAACATCAAATAGCATAGGGAGGGGCAGCAGCTGTGGCAACTAGCAAGCCTCCCTCCCTTCCTTATGTTCTCCTCAGACTGTCCACACTAGGGTGGGTGTCGTCACACCCATAAAATTCCCAACATTGGATCATAATATTAATCAGGAATTCTAGAAGCCTGCCCCAATAACTGCATGAGGCTTTGGGAAAACAACTGGACACAAAACATAACATTCCACCCCTGGTACCCCAAAGACTCATGCAATCCATTTATGCAAAAGGCATTTAATCCATCTCTAAGAGTTGCCAAGGTCCTAACAGTCTCAGCACTGCTGAAAACTCCATTTTCCAAGTCTCCTCCAAGATCTAAGGCAAACTCTTAGCTGTGAGCCCCTGTGCTAATGAAAAGTTAGGCACTTCCAACATTCAATGACACAAGAAAAACATTACCATTCTAGGAGGTATAAACAGCAGGATACAAAACATTGGTACCAAAGTAAGTCCAAAATCCAGAAGAGCAAACATTGAGTCCTGTAGTTCCTTTCTGGTCTGAAGCAATCTGTGGCAAATTGTGAACTCCATGTGTCTCCACCCCTATGGAATTTTTAGTACTAGCTCCCATGGCTTCTTTCTTAAGCCTTTTTTACTTCTTCCTTGCAGTTTTCTTTAGATGATCCACATTCCTGGCTTTTCCAAACTCCTGGGGTCTCAATGGCTCTGTAGGCTTCTCATTCACAGCTTCACACACTGCCCTCTCAACAGCACACTTCCTGGCTTCCCAGGCCTTCTTCTGAAGTCTAGGTGCAAGCCTCTTTAACCTCAGAACTCCTGCATTCTGCATGCACTTAAAACCAATGCTACATGGATGATGCCAAGATCTTCTGTCAGCTGGAACAGAAGCCAGGTTTTGTTCTCTCTTGGCTGTAGGATTCAAGTGCCAGGATTGCTAAGCACTCTGAACCTGATTCTGTGGAATGAATTCTCTATGCCACCACCACTTTGGAACCTGGCACTCTTCAGCTTTCTCTTCAAAGCAATCTTTCACATTTTCAGTCTTGAAGCTATAAAGGATGGAGACTCACAGTTTCTTGTGATACTCTGAGGCCATCTTTTTTTTTCTGATTCTTCTCTGTAATGGAGAGCTTTTCAGTTCTATCTTTGCAGTTCACAGCTTGATTGGAGCTTCCTTTCTAGCCAAATTCACATTTCAAATCATCCTGCTGGATTCTTTGCTCTTAATTCTCAACATAAATCTGACTAAAAGCTCCCTGCAGTAGCCATACCACTGCCTCAATGTTCAACTGCCTTGAAATTTCTTTTGTCAGATTAATCAGTCTGCCACACTTAATCTCAGTCTCAGGCAAAGTCTCTAGGCATGAGTAAAATGCAAACAAACTTTCTACCAAGCCATAACATCTATTTTTTAGAGTGTCCAACAACCAGTGAAGTCCTTCCTAGAAGAAACCTCCACAGCCTGCTTTTTGCAGGCAGTCTTTCTGTCAGCATTCTGGTCTCCTGATCTCTGGCCAAAATCACCCATAAAGAACAGCCAAAGGTGTTCCGGCACTTCTCTTTCTTATGACATTTCCAAACCTTTCCTATCTCTTTCCACAAGCCATTCTCAAAAGCCCTTGAACCACATGATCAGGTATAGTCATAGCAATGGCCCCACTCCCAGTACCAAATTTTGTCTTGGTTACTTTTCTCTTGTTGCTGGGACCAAAAAACCAAATACCCAAAATGAAGGAAGGAAAGATTTATTTAGCTCATAGTTACTGGAGGTTTCAGTACATACTCGACTGGCTCTGAGGCAGAGTGACAGAGAGCAGCAGTTCCTGGTGACAGGAAACAAAAAAGAGTAAAGGGAGGAGCTGTGATAGCTAGCAAGCCACTCTCTTTCTTTATATTGTATTTAGAGTATCCACACCAAGGTGGATGTAGCCCCCACACCCATAATCCCAGCATGGATTATAAGTTAATCACAAATTCTACCCTAATGATTACATGATGCTTTGGGGAGACAACTAGACACAAACCATAACACTATCTCTAAAAATAATTTGGTATGGGGGACAGTGTCGCACTAGTTGAGGTTGGCCTTGAACTTACCATGTAGCCCAGGATGGCCTGAGCTACAGCAATCCTCCTGCCTCCACCTCTGGAGTGCTGAGATTATAGCTATGGGCCACCATGCCCAGCTCTAGAAATTATTTAAATGCTCTAAAAATTATTCTAGGAGCATAAGGCAGAAGGAGAGATATGCATTCAAGAAAATTTACTAAATCTCATTAAGAACAGTGACAGTCTGTAACAGCTGAGCCACAGTTCATTTCCTTATCCACTGGTC
The DNA here is from genome assembly GCA_004027915.1 of Capromys pilorides. Lineage (NCBI taxonomy): Eukaryota > Metazoa > Chordata > Mammalia > Rodentia > Capromyidae > Capromys > Capromys pilorides. Next base: position 28,022 of record PVKN010006201.1, read on the forward strand.
AACATAAGAAAACTTTACCCTAACCAGCATGACCAAGAAAAGAGTTTTGCAACTTCTATCTGGAGCCATGGTTTCCTCTTGGCAGGAGCAGACTGCTGACTTTTCTCACCTCTCTTTCCAACCCTATTTTTCAGAAACTATTCCAACTAACACTACCAGAAAGACAAACCTTCCCCATCCACTCCTGCTCCAATGCATAGGGCAGAAGTTCTACACTATGTAGAGGTAGGGCAAGAATACTACAGGTCAAGTCACCCTAGCTCCAGTTCATTTAAGAATATTTTATAACGGTGAAAGAAGCCCCTACCTGGAATATAATGTATGCCTATATATACATCTGATGATAGATACCCAAAACACATGAAGCAAAAACTGATAGAACTAAAAGGGGAAATGGATAATTTATTAAAACTAGCTGGAGACATCAATAATGGGTAGAGCAATGAACTTCAACAATGAGTAGACACAGTGAGTGTGTTGTACATTATCCTGGCTCTTGGGAAGCTGAAGTAGGAGGATCACTGTGCGTTTGAAGCCACCCTGGGTTACATAAATGAGTTCAAGGATAGCCTGCACTATGTCACAAAACTATCACAAAACAAAACAGCAACAAAATGGATATAACAATTTGGTAGAAGATTAGCAAAAAAATGGAAAGCCTGAATAGCCGTAAAAAGGAGACCCAAAAAATCCCTATAGAATATTTCGCATAATGACAGCCAAATACACATTCTTTCAAAACCACATGAAGTATTCTGTACCACTTGACCTTATGCTAAGCCACTATACAAGCCTCAATAAATTTAAAAGTATTGAAATTATACAAAATAAAGCATGTTCTCTGACCACAAAGGAAGTAAATTAGAAATTTAAAACAGAAGGAAATTTGGAGCTCCATAAATATGTAATGTGTGGAAATTAAATAGAATATAATTAAATAATCATGGAAAAATGAGAAGCCACAGGAAAATTTTAAAAATGCTTTTATAGAGTGAAAACAAATATGCAATACACCAA